>PJEM01004181.1:76226-161415 GCA_004023845.1 Helogale parvula | reverse complement strand
TACAAGATGATCCAGGATCATCTTGTATATTTTGTCTCCAAGTCACAGAATCAGTCATTTCTCCAAGTATCCCTGGTTATTTGTTTTGGAGAACATTGTTAGAAACCAAGGCCCTGGGTGCTAGTGTGTTTATTGCTACTGGAATGTTAATTCTATTAGTTTCTCACAGCTGACAGAGCAAAAAAAATGTGTTTATACTAATCTATATATACACTCATATCTGTAAATATTTACATGTATAAAAATCTGTACTTGTATGAAGCTAAACATAAGTTCAATGTTGATACCCCCAACTCTAATCCACTGCCATATGGGTCATTGTAGCCTCTTCTGGCTTATCTGGAACCTCCCAATCCACTAATGAAAGAACTAATCTCCACCATCTGCTATCCATTTAATTCTTTAATCCCAGTATACATGTATGGCTGTATCAGAATTGTTAACCTGAATCCCCATGGGAAACAACTTTATCAACTAGGGTACAATTTGTTTGTTTTTTCCTTTAGTCTGATGAACTCATTTCCGAAAATACTTACGTTGGCACCTTTCCCCCTCATTTGCTTCAATGAGGTACTTTCACACATTTGTAATATAGATTCTTTTGTCACTGTCTGTATTCCTTCTTGAGGTCCCAAGATTCTTTATTTACACCTTCATATAGTAAATGATAATTTGGAGTTCAAAGTAAATAATGTTGATCAATGTACCCCAATTCTCAAACCTTTCCACACAATGATTCTTCTGTTTTTCATTCCATATCATTGAAGAATTAAATTATAAAATCATAAACTATAACAACTATTAAGAATCTCAGGGGTTTTCTGACTAGGACTAGGTTATCCAAGGACTAGGACTCAGCTCTCTTAGGTCCCAATTCAAAGTTATTTTCCTTATACCACCTAATATACAGGGAGAAGAGTGCTTTCTGTGAGGAAAATCAAGCTTTGGTTGTTTTGATATATCTAGGTTCCCAGTTCCCAGTGACATTGCAAACTTGGGCTTGCCACACTGTGGCTCTTTGTGCAGTGTGCTTTCAAGTCAGTTAACTCTCCCTTTGTCCTATAAAAGCATTCATGCCTACCCAACAAATTAAGGTCATTTCCAGGGTAGTCTTTAAGCTACCATTGCACTTGGATTAAATTTTCTTTCCAAATCTTGTGAAAAGGAAGGGGAAGAAGAAGAATAGCCTTTGTCATACTACTTTCTGTCATTAGATATAAAACTTTGAGGTCTGGAACAATGACATTTATTTCAATTCCCTCCGCAGATGACTTTATTGTGGCAAATAAAATATTTTGATTACTATTTGTTTAGGTAATTTGTAAAGGAATGAATGAAGGGAGTTAGAAACACCATTAAAAAGTTAGAAAGAAGGGGCGACTGGGTGACTTGGTCCGTTGAGCATCCGACTTCAGATGAAGTCATGATCTCATGGTTTGTGAGTTTGAGCCCTGCATCAAGCTTACTGCTACCAGCCCAGAGCCCACTTCAGATCCTCTGTCTCCCTCTCTCTCTCTGCCCTTCCCCATTCATGTTCTTTCAGAAATGAATAAAAACATTTTTTTTTAAAGTTAGAAAAAGGGTTGCCTGGATGGCATAAGTAGTTGAGTGTCTTGAGTGTCTAATTTTTGATTTCAGCTCAGGTCATGATCCCAGGGTCATGGGATTGAGCCCCATGTCAGGCTCCATATTCAGCATGGAATTCTCTCTCTCTCTCAAAATAAACAAATAAATATTTTTTAAAAGTTATACATATGAATAAGATGGGAAAAAGAGAAAAACCAATACCAGCTTTGAAAAGAACAAGAGAAGGATGGAAAAAAATATGATTTGAGTTGCATTAACAACATTAGGGTCCAGAAGAGAAAGGGGATTGAGGCTACTTAGGAAGGAGTCCATGCACTCAGTCAAAACAGAGATATGGGATGATCATGAATTTACAGTCCTTCTAGAATGCAGACCACCATATCAGTTAAGGATCCTTCTATGTCTCCAAGGTAACGGATAGTCATACTTATGACACTATAGTTGGAAGAAATCTAAAAACAGCCTGACCTACCTTTTTCTCACTCATCGCTCTACTTCATACTGGCCAGCCCTGTAAATGGAAGGCAGAGTATCACAAGTCCCCAGTGTTCCATGAGAGGGGATTATTGATAGGACCAAAGGCCCTGAAAGCCAGAGCCTCATACTCCCATTTGAGACACCTCTTAGCCAAGAGACAAAAACTTGACCTTGGGTTTCCAAGTCAGAGTACCTCAAAGATCTTTCCATGATAGTGACTGATGCCTTCGTGAGAACATGAGAAGAGTGACAGATAGAATTTGTAGTTTCAGAGAAAAAGCTGGGAAAAAAAATAAGCCTTCTGTTATTGATAATGGACCTAGGGTAATCCAGAACTGAACAGAATCATGGAAGAGAGTATTAATTGAAATTGTTTCAGAAAAGTAAGTAAAAATTGGATGTCTGGATGGCTCAGTGGGTTCAGCATCCCACTCGTGGTTTCAGTTCAGCTCTTGATCTCGCAGTTCATGAGATTAAGACCCTGTGTTGAGCTCTATACCATCAGCACAGAGCCTGTTTGATATTCTCTCCCTCCTCCTCTCTCTCTGCCCCTCCCCTGCTCATGATCTTTCACACACACTCTCTCTCCTTCTTTCTCTCAAAATAAATAAGTAAACTTTTCAAAAGTAAATAAAAGTAATAGAGAATAGCCAAAAATGTCTAGAGACATGTATCCAAGTCTGGTCACTTCTGGGTGAATTTGGGCATGTTACTTGTACTTTCCTAGCCTTACTCTCATTTCTTATAAAATTAGAATATTGATACTTATCGAGTAAGATTATTATAAGGGTGACATGAGAAAAAGTAGGTAAAAGAGCAAAGAATCTGAAACACAGAGAAAGAAGTCTTTATCATTGTTACCATCATCATCATCAACAACAATCACCAAATCAACAATTGCCAAAATTTATCAAGTATTTATGGTTTGCTAAACATTGTACGAGGTGTGTTACATATAGTTGTTATTATTAGTATTATTGTTTACCAATCAGTAATATCAGAAGCTTATGGATTTTCCTTGTTACACGGCCATCAAGTCAGACTAGTTTTCTTCTGCCTTGAAGAATTTGTATAAAGCAGCCTAAAAGCAGGAGAATGATAAGTGATCCCACCCAAGGCTGTGGACTTCTTACAATTCATGGTGAGATGAAACATCCAGGCCAATGCTAGTTAGTTATTCGATAGACAGGAAAGAGATGTGACATTTGTACATTTCCCAGAGATACCTTTCTTTCTTTTTTTAAAATATAGTTTATTGTCATATTGGTTTCCATAGAGAGATACCTTTCTATGTCTACTGCCCTCCATCAGTCCAAAGAAGTTTTATGAACTGGTTTCTTCTCAGGCCCAACAGCTGCAGCCATGTGTCTCCTTAGAGTGAGGGCTGAATTTCTCAGTTACTGGTAGCAATTTCTTTTAAGGAAGAGGAAAGCAAATTGCCACTTAAAAAAAACCTGCATAAATTTCAGGAGCATTAATTACTATTGCCCTTAAGCTTCTGGGAACTCATGCTGTCTTTCCATGGTGATTATCATGATTACATGCTATTTAATTTTATATCTAGGTCTCTACAGAAATTGCAGATATGTCTCAGCTTAGCTAGAGGAGTTTTCAATCAAAGCAAGTTAACATGACTTTCCTCATTCTAGATTAAATGGTTATGCTCATCTTAAATGTATGATCACATCTTTGTGCTTTTCAATGAGAAATTTTGGATAGATATCCAATCCTTGTTATTGCCAGCCTTATGTGATCATTTGGTCTAGGTCCTGACCTTCACTACTAGGCTAGTCCAGTGAGGAAATGGCAAAAAGGCCACACTGCAACCTTCTCCCTCACTGATCTGGAATGATTTGAAGCTAGTGCCAGACTCCCACTGCTTCCCATTATCTTTGTCTGATACAACACAGTAAGAATTTCCTGGTCAAAGAAAGGGACAGATAATTCCTGATGAGCCTGAGAGCCAAGAGGAGCTCATATCCAGGGTTTTGGTGGCCCTCTCGTTCCTTTAAATGGAGATATGTGTTGTCAAAACCAGCAAGGTAAAGAGGATTTTAACAGGTTCCTGATTCTACGAGGGCCCGTACCTTTCTCCACTAACTGGGACTTTCCTCCCCAAACTCAAAGAATATTAGGGCTGAAGGACAGAGGTCTGTGGTCGTAGAGATGGTGAATGGCAAGAAAGAATGAAGAACTCATTTAAAAATAGCCACGGCCGAACCCAGGAAAAGGCCTGATCAACTGACCACTAAACCAGGACCCATGGGCCCATCAAGTGCTATGGGTTTTCCTTTCAGATCTACAATATGTTGGCAAAGAACACAAACATCTTTCTAAATAACACAGCCTACATACCCATTTCATCCATGTCAGAAAATGAATAACATCCTACATTAAGCAACCAACAATTTATGATTGAAGTTACAATAGAAAACACATTTCCCCAAACACCAGGAATTGTGTGATAGCAACTTTTCAAAACTGAGTAAATTTTGCTTATGTTTTTGCTCTTGAAGCTGGTGACAGAGAGCTCCATCTGGTGCATCATTGGTGCTGACAAGTTGTCTGCACAGTAGCAGAGAGAACTTATCCTGACTTTGGTCAAACCTGCTCACAATGTTAGGACTTTTTGCCTTTAAAGGCCCAAATCAAACAACTTCCACAAGGTGTATTTGTCCCCTGCAATGGAAGCCTGACATAGCTAGGAGGCTTGGGTCTAATCTTGGCATGTACTTCAAGAAGACACAGCCTTCCTGGACCTCAAGTCGCTCATCGGTGAACTAAAGTAGTTGGGCTAAGTCAATATTTCTCAGCCCTGGACATCGGTGATTTGAATCACTTGGGAAGATTTTTAAAAAGCAATGCCCAGGTCTTACCTGAGACTAATTAAATTAGATTCTTCAGTGGGTGGAGCTATTTGTTTAAAGTTCCTGCAGCTGAGACCCCTGAGGCCACATTGGTCCAGAGTTCACACGGTGTGGACATTCTGTCACTTTCAATTTTACATCACCTCGGAAATTCTGGTCACCTCTGAACTGTCTCTCCTGTGGAAGGCAGAATTCTAAAAAGACCATCGATAAGTTACACCCTTGTACAACCCCTTTGACTGCAGATAGAACCTGTGGCTTGCTTCTGGCCGAGAGAATATGGCCAAGGTGATGAGATGGTCAGTCTCATGACTATGTCAGCTTCTGTCCGCGAATTGAACCCAGACATTCTCCTGTGGGTTTTGAAGAAGCAAACTGCTGTGTTGTGAAAGCACATGCCATGGACTGAAGATTTGTGCCCCCTGCCTCCCAAAGTCCTATGTTGAGATCTAATACTTATTGCGATTATATTTGGAGGGGGAGTCTTTGGGGTGTGATTAGATCATGAAGATGAAGCTTTTATGAATGGGATTAGCATCCTTATAGGAATAGGCCAGAGCACTAACTTGCTCTCTTTCCATCACATACAGGGAGAAGGTAGCAATCTTCAGAACTGGAAGAAAGGCCTTTATCCCACTGTGCTGGCATTCTGATCCCAGACTTACAGCCTTCAGAACTGTAAAAACCACATTTCTATTGTTTATAACCCACCCAGATGATAGTACTTTGTCACAGCAGACAGACAAAACCAAATAAGATAATGTCTCAAAGAGCCATATAGTCAAGAACTGTTATACCCTCTGGTCCCTGGCTGACAACCTGCAAGAAAGCAGGGACTTCAATCCTACCACTGAAGAGCTGAATTCTGCCCTAAACCAGGTGACCTTGAGCTTGGAAGGGAATCCAGAATTCCAGAAAGGAATGGCCTGCACCAAGATGGCAGCCTTCTGGGACCCTGAGCAGAGGACACAATCTTGTCTGGTCTCCTGACCCCACAGAAACTATGAGATAATAAACATATCTTGTTTTAATTTGCTAAATTTGTGGTAATTTGTTACCCGGCAATAAAAAAAAAATATCTTCCAAATGGTGTCCTCATGCTCAGCGTGTTCAAATGGTGTCCTCACGTTCAGTGCATGACAGTGCCTGGTGACATCTTACAGAAAGGTGTGAGGAATATTTTGGAGACAACTGGACTTGTGATCTGAAAAATAAAACATAGAATTAAGATTTTCAAACAAGTGATATACATATTTGAAATTTAAGTTGTAATTCCCCAAATACAAGTGCCTAAAAATTTATTTTAAAACTTTATTAGTTTTAATTCAGGAAAGACCTATGTTAACATCTTTCCCATCACAAAACTAAATGCCATTTCTTGGTCTCAGGTCTCCATTGGTATAATGAGGAGAGGAAAAAAGTTCCCTTCCAATACCTTTGATCCTAGGCTCTCCGCATAGCAATCACATCAGCAAGTCAATGAAGGGTATTCAGCTTGAAGTTAGCCTGATCTGATCTGATTTAAAATCTGGTCCACTCCTTATCAGTTATAGATTTTTCGCAAGTGACTTATCAATCTTACTAAGCCTCAGTTTCCTCAACTAAAAAATGGGAATAATAAAACAATCTTCTACCTGTGTGGGTGGGTTTATTATATGAATCGATGGACATAATGGGTTTCATTAAACACAGGACTTAATTCGTAGTAGTCACAACTCAGAAATGGTAGTGGTAGTGGTGGTTGCATTTGTTGCAAGCTGTTTGCTTGATGGCCCAAGGGGCAATTTGTTTCTTTTTAGCACCTGTTATGATCCATCCTAGGAGATTGTTCAGAAAACCTGAAAGGTTTACAACACACATTTGAAGACGTGGAGTTGGAGGAGAGTGCAATCATGGTACAGTGTTTGCAGAGGAGGGAAGTGTTCTGCTCCAAAACCAGCAGGGAGAGGCAACATCCTCTATCCCTCCCTCTATTCTCATTGCTCCTTGCTCCAACAGCACCAAAGACCAGCACTGAAAAGATGGACGTGACAGAGATTAACAATGCATTCTTAGTAGTTTGAGTTAAAGAACAAAAATATGAATTTTCCCCCATTCTTTAACTCATCCCTGGTGACCTTCTTTTGCTTTTCACTATTGAAGCTAATCTTTTTCAGACACTAATCTGAACTATTTCAGAGAGCAGATGTAGTTCTTTTGAAGTTAAATGATGGGCGGCTGGTTGACAGACTTAAGAAGTCTTCAACTATTATTGCATTTGAGCTGCGTCATCTGGGAAGACTATGGCCAAGAAAGATACTCTTTGCTCAAGCAGAGCTGGTAAACAAATAATTTCCCACGTCTCACCCGAAATGTGGACAAGAGAACTATGAAGCTGGGCCCCAGGAGAGACTTTCTTCTTCGCTGACAAGAGTTTTTAAGAAAGTTGCCTGGCGACCCCCAGAGCCCACATTTATTTGGCAACGATTGGATTGTGTTTCAAAAGAGAAAGAAATTAAATAAGAGATAACTTCCCTCAAATGAAAAACAAAAAATAACAGAAACAAAAGAAGTTCTTAGAGGATAAGTATATGAAATACTAAATTATATTGAAAGTAAGAACTTAACAAATTCATGACCAGAAATTTCATATGAGCTACAAACAAAGAAATGTAGTTAATTTCATGGATATGAGACACATAAGGAATCATCCATTTCAAATCAGAGGTCTTGGAGGTGTTCAGAGTCTGAAATACATGTCTTAAAGATTCAGTCTTTAAAGAAATCAAGCACCCCATCTCACAAAAGGTCCCTTGATGATACCATCCGAAAAGTAATTCATCACAGATTGGCCCTGTATTACATTCTTTTTCTTTTGGTCACAAAGGAATAGAAGACAGGAAGAAGAATGATAGGTTGTTTATTTCAAAATGCTTTAATCTAAAGCATACATACTTTTAATATATACCACGGTATTTATTTGAGGGGCAATCTGAATGAACTTTGCCTGATTCAGTCAGAATAATCACTCTAAGCTTTATGATAAAAACCAGAAGAAAACGGCCCAAGAGAACCGTCTTCAGATGTACAATTGGCCCTTGATCACACAAAATAAAGCATGACTCCTGGCCTCCAGAGATCTCTGGTTCAGTCTGCGATGCAAGGCTGAAAAGCGAGCTGTGTAGAAGGCTAAATGTTGGGGAAGGTCATAGAAAAGATGTGGCCACATGTTGACCCATGAACCAAGCCCAGGACATCAGAGGCCCATCACCCCCTCTTCTGTTTAATTGTGTATTCGGTTTGCCTTTGCTGCTCCAAGAACGCAACATACTACCATGAAATGGTGGTGTGGTGTGCATGACTGAACCTAGTTAAGGCCTTTATGTAAACTTTAAAGGCTTGGCGGGTGGGGGTAAGGATCCCGTTTTGCTGTTGCCCAAGATAACGTCATATGTAGCTTCCCTTTGCTTATTGACCCGGCAGCCTCCGCACCGGCAGTGGCCTGCCTCTTTCGTTGGGCTCTCCCTGCCCTGCACACCCAGGACCTGGTTTCAGACTGTACTCAGGTGGCTCCCAAGGAGGTTACAGACCAACACTAAGTGGAGAGAGATTCCAAGGAGGATAAGAAGAAGAAAACAGTTTGGAAATGGTGCTCAAGATGGCTTCTTGTCAACTTCCTTGGGGGGAAAATGAGTTTTTGGATATGCTACACACACTACAAATCCCATTGGAGGCATCTCGCCACGTCGGAACCAAAGGCATAGAACCAAAGGGCTGAATCAAGCAGCTCCAGGTGTAGGAGATTATTAAAAAGATGTTCCTCCTCTTCTGAATGCTCTCAGAGCAATCCTGGAACTCTATCAACACTTTTTTCAGCATTTTAGGGGGTCTGATACTGCTTCAACCAGTTAGAGAAACATTGTTCAAACCCTAATCACAAATGTGAGGACCAAAGGGATGTTTTCTGGATACATGAGGATATATAGGAATTTTTAAAATTTATAAATATTTTATAATCAAGCTACAGAGCAAAGAACAAAATGACCAATATACATAAAAATCATTTAGCTTTATTTATAATTTAAAAAATGGAAATAAAGACATTAAGATAGCATCTCTCTCATAAAACTAGTAAAAAATAAAAATACTAATGATAGTGAGGCGCATAGACAATGGTTATATTCGTACTGCACTGAGAGGGCAAAGTGGGACAATCTATCTGGGGAAAGATGTGGAATTTGGCAATATTTATCAGAAGCTTAAAAAATTCACATACTCACTGGATTCCAAACTCCATTTGTATGAATGTATCCTAAGAAAATAATTAAGGATGCATACAAGCATTGAGCTTCAAGAATACTCAGCACAGTATTTCATATAATAGCAGAAAGCCAGAACCTACTTTTTAAAAATTTACCAGTTCCACAAAACATTGTATTTCTATAAAATGAGATATGGTTTGTCCTTGAAAATTACACTGCAGGTTTTTTTTTTTACTAATATATATATATATATATTATACATATAGAATTATTTAATGTGTATTTATTTTGGAGAGAGAGAGAGAGGGAGGGAGAGAGAAAGCATAGCAGCAGAGGGGCAGAGAGGAAGAGAGAGACACAGAACTGGAAGCAGGCTCCAGGCTCTGAGCTGTCAGCCCAGAGCCTCGTGCAAGACTGGAACTCACGAACCATGAGATTGTGGCCTGAGCCAAAGTTGGACACTTAACCAACTGAGCCACCCTGGCACCTCTATATATAGCATATTTTTGATTTAAGAAATAAATTAAGAAATTATGACTTGGGGTACCTAGGTGACTCAGTCAATTAAGCATCTGACTCATGATTTTGGCTCAGGTCATGTTCTCAGAGTTGGTGGGACTGAGCTCTATGCGGTGCTCTGCACTGACAGGGTGGAGCTTATTTGGGATTCTCTCTTTCTCTCTCTCTCTCCTTCTCTCTCTGCCCCTCCCCTGCTCATTCTCTCTCTCTCAAAATAAATAAGTACACATTTTTTAAAATGATGACTTTAGTATGGTAAAAGCCAGTGTAAAAGTTAAACGTGTACATGAGGTTCGGATGGTGTTAAGTATTAACTGGGAACTCAGGAACACCCAGCTTTCTCCCTGACAAGGTTCCCGCTTCCTTTCGGCTTTTCCAAAGAACGGAAATGCAAGGAACAAGTTCAAATAGTAAACAGAGTAGCAGTTTCTTAGCTGGGTCAGCGCCTGAGATGTCCATAAGACTTCTCAGTTAAAAGTGAAATGGGAACCTATGTGGGTTCCCGTCTCCCCACCACAGCCAAAGAAGCAGGGATTTCACTTAGGCATGCCAACAGAGAAGGGATGCAGACCTGACTTAGCTTATCCATCTCTCTGCAAGGAGTGAGAAGAGCCAGTGAAAGGAAACTACCAGGGACTCACCTTTTCATTACAATGAAGAGGCCCTTTAGTAAACATGGCCCCATGATTACTGTAGAATTTCATCAGTGAAATTACCTTCCGTGGGGTGGAGGGGTAGGGAGGCAGGCAGACCCCGAGCCACAAGGTCCTGCCCACGTGACATTGTTTCAGTAATCTTCTGCTGCATAACCAACCACTCCAAAATGTCATTGCTTGAAACAATGACATAATTTCTCCCAATTCTGTGGGTTGACTGGGCTGCAATGTGCGGCTCTGCCCAGCGCAGTGTGGCTGAGCTCAGTCATGCACAGGCATCCAGCTAAGAGCTCGGCTGGTGCCAGAGACTCCAAGATGGCCTCTCGTCCTCCAGGGCCTCCCTCCTCATTCAGTAGTGTTTGCGCGAACCTCTGTGCACGGGGACTGACATTAAAGAAAGGGTTCTAGGAAAACAAACCCTGTTCTAAAAATGTGCCTGGGATTAGTTTTCATCAGGTATGACACTCAGACAGAAATGATCCTCAGGAAGGAAGAAGTTGAATGAGATCCGTAGAAATAGGCCAGGAGGAATAGTGGTGGCTTGGTGTGTGATTTGGACAAAAAAGATTAGAAGTTGTGGGCTCTGTATTGGTCGGTTTGTGCATCAAAGGTATACTCGCAGGAGCCCGTTGGCTCAGTTGGTTGAGCATCCAACTTTGGCTTAGGTCATGATCACATGGTTGGTGAGTTTGAGCCCTGAGTAGGACTCTGTGCTGACATTGCAAGGCCTGCTTTGGATTCTCTCTCTCTCTCCTCCTCTCTCTCTCCCCCAACCCTTCTCTCTCTCTCTCTCTCTCTCTCTCTCTCTCTCTCTCAAAAAAATAAACTTTTTTTCTTAAGTGGTACACTTGCAAGGAAGTCATTTACTATCTCTAGATATTAGAGAGCCTGGGAGGGACCATGTCTCCAGGATCAAAGGCCCAAATCAAGAATAAAAAAATTAGAAAGTACAGTCTGTACAAGCCCCAACAGGCAAGCTCTTGCCAAGTCTCTGCTTGCATCATGCTTGCTAGGATGCCATTGGCAGAAGCAAATCACATGATCAACGCAATAGGAGGTAATGAAACAAGGGCACAGACATGGGTGATATTGCCCATTGGGGGCCAACCCTGTACCAGCTTCTGCATCAACGTTTCCAAATGAAAGGCGATTGCCATGGTCAATAATGGAGTCTGGACTTGCATACTGTTTGTCCTTTTATTTTATTTTGTCCCTTTCACCCTATGGCTTTTCTTATTTTCAGCAATGAATATGCATTATTTGTGTAATAAAAACAAGGCCAAAATCAATGAACAAAATAAATACTACTGTCTTACATAAGTTTTCCCAGAAGCAGAACAGAATGTAAGATTCTTGTGCTAAGTAATTTAGTGCCCCTCCCCCCACCCCAAGAAACCCAACCCTTCCAGGGGTGAGAAATGCAGGATGGGACAGGGGAAAGAGCTGAACAACAGTGTGATTTCAGCGGAAGTGCACTCACCGCCTGAGACCACAGGAGGTCTGCAGGATGAAAGTGCCACGGGGTTGCCTCGCCAGGAAGCAGCAGGTCAGGCTTCCGTCCTCCGTTTCCGTGAGCCGTCAGCTGTGGCTGCCCTCCGGCAGGAACGCATGATCTCTAAGGCTTCTCCTAGAAATATAGGTCCCACAGGGGTGACAAGTCACAGCAGAAGGACGCTGCTGTCAGCCGTTATCAGGCAAGCCCAAAGCAGCTGAGGGACAGGTGCACCCACTCCGTAAACGGGACCCAAGAGTCTACTATAGCTACTCCAGCATATTCCAAAGGGCTGCCCCTGTAACGCCTCACATAACTTCCTCCAGCCTGTGTCATATACTGCACATATGCTCTCTACACAGAAAACAGACATCAAGTTATATATATATAGGAAATGAATATATATATAGGGTACACACACACACACATATATATAGGGTAAATGAATGATTATTATGTGAAACACAGCATTTCCTTTTATGACTATACTATGTATCCTTAAAGATGACTTCAGAAAGTGGAAATTTAGGAAGTGTACCAGGATATTACAAAATACCTCTTCGCATAGCTCTGTAATTGTGACGATAAGGCAGATTTTGCTACACTTTCAAAAAAAAAATCTCTGGGCCAAAATCATACATGAGAAGTTTCAAGGGGGAAGGATCATTTTTTCTAAAGGTTACAGGCCTAAATTATAAACTCAAGTCAATAAGTTAGATGTCTAAAAATTCTAAAAATAAGGGCGGATAATAAGAGTGCTTTCTCAAGCAAAACCACAACCTTCCCTCGGCTGCACTCAGAGAAAGCGGCAGAAACTCATCTTTCTCCCCAAGTGGAAAAATGGGTAATAGAAATCTACCAGATGCCTTGAATCCTGTGCGCTGACAGTGTATTTCCATCAATCTCATTTATTTTTGTCTGAAGTCTTATTTTCAGGCCATTACATTCAAATGCCACATCAGGCCATATTCACCAAGGTGCTCTGCAAGAAGGAGATGATTTTTATTAGCAGGCACATTTATTTTCTGGGTTTTACCATCAGTGCTGACAAGTCCCCACTTTAGAAGGGAGAGATGATGGCTCACAGAATCTTCAAGTAAGTGATTTGATAGAGGTTCTTAGAAACATGGAGAAGTCTTCAAAGTCTCTGTTAGGTGAACTATGGACGGGACAGAGACAGGACAGAGAAGGGCCTGGTTGGAAGGGCTCCGACTTCACCAACTGGAGAGATGGCAACAGATAAGATAAGATAAGATAAGATATGAGTTCTGGAACTATAGTGGTCCAAGTGAGATGGGTAGAAAGCCAAAATTCTGCCCACTTAACTTCTTCCCAAGCCCTACCCAATTCAACAACTAACCTACGTGACTGATTAGAAAGAAATTGAGGCCTGGAAAGATAAACAAGAAAATGCACACAGCTTTACAACCAGTTCGAGAGACAGCCAAAACTGTAATCCGGAAATATCAGGAGCTTTCTAAATCATTGTTAAGTCTTTGATTAAATATATTTTTATTCTTTTTAACATAGGTGATATGTTTTAGACTTTTTAATAATTTTTTCATCAAAAGACATACACAGAACAATAGACTAATAAATCTTTTAACAGATGGTTTCTTGTTTGAACTTTGGATAATTCAACTGCCCTCATTGTTCTCCTGTAAGATTTTCAAAGGGGGAGGGGGCGGGGCTACTTCTAGCAAACTCGTTTCCTATTTTCAAGCTTCCAATTCTTTCTCAATCTCTCTTCCTTCATTCTTTTTTTTCCCCTTCTCCTTTCCCTCCTTCTCTCCATCCCTTCCTCCTCCTCACACAATTAAAAGCTTGATAGATCAGTCCCTTCCCCTTATCACAGGGGCTGCCACAGCCATCCAGGTCCTGAGATCGCTGGGAAGGGCTGGTGGCATCTCTGGGACATTCTGCAGGATAACAGTAGCCTTTTGAAGATGTCAGCTGCTCTTCCTCTGCCTGGGAAGTTGAAGGAGAGAGCACCACGTGCTGACACTCCTGCCCACTGAGAAGCTGGCTTTAGAAGAGGGTGAGATCAGCAGGGGTCCCCTGCAGGCTGCCTGCCAGCTGGCTCCACCAGGCAGGGGGCAAGGAAAAGAGAGCATTCGAAGTCGTGGGGGCTCCTCCCCCACTGTTTCCCATCATCCCACTGGCAGGAGGCAGTAGCTGCCAATGGATGGAAACAACGTATTCTAGTTTCTACTCCTGAAAGTTTCAAGCCAGTTCTAGTTATCTCACTCAGAATTCGCTAGGCAAAATCCCGTGAAATTGCCCATATCTGACTGCTTTAACTTAGGAAGTGGTCAAACCTAATCTCATGTGGGTCTACCTAATATTTCCTATATGGTGTCTCTGAATGACAAGGAAATCAAGGCAGAGAAAGAAAATCTTTGGAAGGCCTCCATTCGTCATTTTGACTCCATCACACCCATGCTCAGAAATATTCATTGTATCACTATTAACTCCATGATAAAGGTCACACGCAATACAGTGGCAAGCAAAGCAATCTATCAGTAGTAGCTACCTATCAGTAGTATTCATTCCTACTTCCCAGCTCCCACCTGCCCTGTTCTCTTAACCTTTCTGGACCTTTCTTTTCCTCCGCCTCAAGTTTCAGCGTAAGTCATAGAAGTTTGCAGAAAGTTTCCAACTTTTCTCTCATTCGTTTGCACATGCAGTTTAACTCGTGAGTCTTCTTAAAAGCAAACGATAACATAAGACATAAGAACTATAATCAAAGTATGATGAAACTGATATTCATTTTCAGAACTGAATATTCATTTAAAATTAACATCACAAATTTAGGGGTGTCTCGGTGGTTCGGTTGGTTAAGGGTCCGACTCTTGGTTTTGGCTCAGGTCATGATCTCACTGTTCATGGGTTACAGCGCTACACCGGGCTTTGTGCTGACAACGTACAGCTTGCTTGTGATCATCTATCTCTCTCCCTCTGTCTCTGCCCCTCCCCTGCCTCTCTCTCTCTCAATATAAATAAACTTAAAAAATAAAGTTTATATTAAATTTAAAAGACAATTTTGAATTTCTATTCAAATAGTAGTACATTGCTTATTCTCCAACCAGTAAAATATGAGATGTGACAGAAGTAAATTTCAGTCTAGCTCATGCTTCCATGGGATTGAGGAAACTGATATGCATTTTCCAGGTTAATATCACACAGAATCCCTGGGAGGAAAAAAAAAACATGTTTGTTCATTACCTTAGGTGGGGCATATGTTGGCTCTTCCTCCAAAAGTTCCTTGTGTGATTGGTTTTACAGAAAATTGGTGTTTTTGGCACTGTGTCCTTCCATAACCATGAGGAACTATCTGAACCATGAGAAGGTCAGAGCCCAGCTGATCGCCTTGCTAACACTCACACTCTAAGGTGATTGAGGCTGGTTAGGAATTGCAAACATGTCTACTCCAGAGGCCCAGTGTCCTTGATTGGATCTCTTCCCAGAGCTTCTACAGAC
Source organism: Helogale parvula (assembly GCA_004023845.1). NCBI lineage: Eukaryota > Metazoa > Chordata > Mammalia > Carnivora > Herpestidae > Helogale > Helogale parvula. The sequence goes on along the minus strand of PJEM01004181.1, from coordinate 146,096 downwards.
TACATTTTCTATGTCATACTCTGACCCTGACAATGGGCATGTGATTCATTTTCTGGGCATGTGATATATTTTCAGGGCATTCAGAGAGATTGAATTCCGGATTGATGAAAGCCTATTTTAGTTCGGGTTTCCCCATGCACATGAGTCATGCCTCCCCCCGCACGCAAGACATAGATTCAAGTACAAGTAGTTTATCCGGGAGGTGATCCCAACAAACACCTAGAGGGGAGGGGAGACGTGAGACAAGTAAGGGAAAGAGCCAGAAAGTGTTCAATATCAATGAATGCGGTAAAGGGAAAAAGGAGTTTAAATTGCCGAGGTACTCTGGGAGCAGTGTAGGACATATGCTTCAGAGTTATCGCACCTGAGGGGTGCAAAGGAAATGGAATTTATACACCTACTCCCTCAGTCATCTGGGGAAAGCTGCTGAGAGAAATTGGGGAAATGGTAAATTCCACAGGAGTTCTGGCCACCTGGCAGAGAAAAACATGAAGCGAAATAACTGCTGGCCATTGGAAGTTAAGGGGCTGAGGGCCAGGAGTTGACGGAGAGGTACTGACAGTGACTGCTACAAAGCTAAGACTCAATTAAGGAAAAGAAAAGCAAATGCATCAAGAAAAACAAAGTGAAAAAGATGCTAATCAGTTAAAAAAAAAAGCTGTGTTAGAGAGTCTTAGAAGGCTAGTCAACCCATTCCTAATTTCCAACAAAAACCATCCATAAATTATACTGAAATGGTACTCTCCTCCAAGCTCTGGGTGAATATTTGAGGCTCCATCGCAACGTCTCCAGTTTTCTTTCCCACCATCTTCTGATTCACACCCTTGTCTTCTGGTAGACCATCTCCTTCCCACCTGGCGTGCCCACTCCTGGGACACGGACCACTGTACCTTGGCTCATGCTGCCCAGCCTGCCTGGACTTGTCTCCACATCATGAGAAGCTCCCCATTCTTAAGACCTAACTCGAACCCTCCTCTGCCCAATGAGGCCCTACCAACACTAATCACTCCCTTGTGTGCTCTGTTTGTTTATTGTTGTGGTGGGCAGAATAATAGCCCCAAAGAAGTCCACATCCTGATTCCTAAAAATCTAGGAATACGTTACTTTACTTGACTGAAGGGAATTTGTAAATGTGATTAACTTCAGGATTTTGAAATGGGGAGATTATTTTGGGTTATCCAAGTGGACCCAGTGTATAATCAAAAGTGACCTTAAACAATAAAAAGAATCAGAGTCAAACAAAACAAAACAAAAATCAAATCTGAGTATGTGACCCTATTTGTCATGGCCCTAAATAGGGTCATAGGCCCTAAATTTCTGTGACTGGTGTCCTTCTAAGAAAAGGAGAGAGATACACAAGAAGAATGCCATTTGATGATGGAGGCAGAGATTAAAAGGATGCACGTAAAAAACAAGTAAGGCCAAGGACTGTTGACAATTCCAGAAGCTGAGAGAAAGGTATGGAAAGATTGTCCCCACAGCCTTCATGGAAAGGTTGACCTTACTAACACCTTAACTTTGGACTTCCCAGTCTCCAGAACTATGACAGAATGCACGTCTATTGTTTTAATTCAAGTTTGTACTTTTGTTAATAATTTTAGGAAGCAAATCCATAACCTTATAGATTTCCTGTGAAGATTAAATATAATAGTAAGAGTAAAGTCATTAGATCATATATTTGGCATATTGGAAGTGTTAAATAACAGTAAGTTATCATTATTGCTTCATGATTACTAACCTTTTTATCATTAATTTTAAAAACACTCATTGAGTGACTACTGACACTATCTCTTAAGCATTTCATGTGCAGAGATCACTTCTTATGCTTCCTCACTGATAATAATCTTTAAAATTTTTTCAGTTTTAACTTTTAATATGATAAACATAAAGAACTATAGCTCACATAACAGAGGCTCTTAAGTGTCCTCAATAATTTTTTAAAAGTATAAGAAATCCTGAGAGCAAAATGATTGAGAAATTCTGGAAGAGAGTCTTTAAAATTAGAGGCTTTATTTATCTTTAATTATTCAGGCAACTGGTCTTCACTCAATATATAGTTTTCTCACAAAATTGATAGCGCCAGCCATCTGGGAGGTTGGATTTGGATAGTGATACTCCAAAAATTATTTTATGCTTTTTTAATGTTAATTTATTTTTGAGAGAGAGTGCAAGTGAGGGGAAAGGCAGAGAGAGAGAATGGGGGACAGAAGATCTGAAACATTCTCCGCACTGAGAGCAACAAGCCCAATGAGGGGCTCCAACTCACAAACCATGAGATCCTGCCCTGAGCCGAAGTCGGAGGCTTAATGACAGAGCTGCCCAGGTGCCCCTATTTTATGCTTCTTAAATACTGGCTGAGGTAAGTGTATGTATCTAGGTGTATGTTTGCACATTTGTGTATGTATTTGTATGCAACAATCCCACCCGTCAAACACATTCCAGGTGAGACTTGAAGAATGATCAAGGGTAAAAATAAGAGTCCAACATGGAAATGAGTTTGAGAAAGCTGAGTTGCCGGTGAAGGAAAAGAAATGATGAAGAGAAATGGTGTTGACTACTAAGAGCCATGACCTTGCAGGCAAACCAATAACAAGAGATTCACTTTGGAATTCTCTGGCTTGTTTTCCTCCTTTTTTTGTTATTTTGGGGGCCATCAAAATTACCTTAAGGTTTTGTACAGTCCTCAAATCTAATCACAACTATCCAGGCAAACATGCTATGGCTTGGACCATGGTAGGGAGTGTCTTTTCTGCTTAAGATGCTCACGTTAGAATCCAGAAAACCCAGGTATGGTTTCTGAACCCATTATTCCATGGCAGAAGGCAGGTTCCATAATTCTAGAAGGGACACCTTCGATCTCATGCTACAGTGCTCATCTTTCACCCTCATCTTGAATCTTTAAGAACCCAGAAACAGAACTCACAGCCAGTCTGTCAAGTAGGCAGCTTCTGAATGCTGACCCAATTCTGACCATTGTGTTTCAGCAGATTCATTTCCCAATAGCCTGAGAACCCCTGGGGAAATGGAGCAGGATGCAAGCATGCTTTGCTTTGTGAAGAAAATCATTTTGTGCAGATTCTTAATCCTTCCTTCGTGGAAGAATAGAATATATATTTGTTGGCTCATCTACTTTCTTGCCAGAGCGGACACATTAGCTCTATTAATCCCCAAGCTAATTCCTTGCAGATGTGTTCTCAAAAAGGCTGAAATATAGACCCTGATTACCCCTGAGTATTGTCATAGTAACCCGAGAACTCTACTCAAAGAGCTAGACCCTAGAAGGGAGGCTTGATCTGGGAGAGACATCTTCATGCAAAACTGCGAATTATTATTTTCCAGGCAACAGTAGTACATTAGCCTCCCAAAACCTCATACTACCATCCCTGTGGCAAGAGATGCTTTGCCCCTAATTTCAATGGTGTTGATAATGGTGATGGTGATGGCTATTGACACGTAAAGTATTGTATTTTGCATTGTATTTTTTTCAATCACTTTTCCACCCTGTGACACGAGGAAGATTCTATAATTTTATGATCACTTTCAGTTATTATAAGCTTATATATAGGACAGTTCAGCATCTCCAGCTTAATCAGACATCTAATCTGTTTTCCTCTTTATGGAATATTCCCTTCATGCCCCACTCTCTTTGCTTAGGATTCTTTCTCCTATTCTACAGAGAAAAACCACAGCACATCTCATTAGGCTAAAGAACCTTTTAAAATGCAAAGATTTCTTTTCCCCTTCCCTATTCCTTTGATTTTTTAATTCGTGTCTAATTTATTCACTACGATCCCAGGCACTTAGCACAGTACCTGTTACAGAATACATGCTCAACAGATATTTACTGAATCGGTAATTGATTAAGTATCCGAGACCAAGAAAGAGGTGGGAATGGGGAAGGAGGTTCCCAGAGCCAGTGCCATTGCCCACACTAAGTAAGCCCTAGAAGGAATGCCAGGCCATCAATGCCTTTGCAGCTTCATTTGGATTATGGGTATAGTACCACCATCCTCCCACCCCCATATTATTTTACCTCTTTCTCTTCAGCCTTCGGATCTAGTTTCTAATCCTGGGGGAAATCAGGCTGAATATTCCATTGCAATAATTCACGTAAAACAGCGACTCCTACTACTTGCTCAGCACTACTGCGCCCAGGCATCATTCACATATTACCTTCACTTCTTACCACCACTCTTGCGAGACAAGGATTACAGTCTCCATTTTCAAATGAAGAAACTGAATCAGAGAGAATTTAGGGAAGGTATTCAAGGCCACAGCTAGGAAGTAGTAGAGTAGAGAAATTGAGAAATGATATTTAAGTTAATTTTTTAAAGCAAGTTATTAAAAAAAGAATAGCATGATATAATATCAGTTTTCTATGAGAAATTGATAAAATACAATAAATAACATATTGGCAAACCACGTATACCACATGTACATAATATGTAATGTTAGATTATTCACTAGACACCTGGGAAGACCAATAGCTCAATAAATAGACAGTTAGATAACTAGACCGCAAGCTAGAGAACCTGGAAAGAAGAATCTCGGAATTCTAACTGATATTTTCTGGGATGCTGGAATTAATTACATATCGTGTTTTCTAAAAGGAACTTATTTTACTTTTATAAAAAGAAAAATGTAGCTGTGAAAAATTTACATTTCTAATAAGACATGTCTATCAATTATGAAGGTAGTCCTAAAAGATTGGCCCCACCATAGCCACAACTCAGAGAAGCTGCTCCTTCGAGTGACCCTCCCTAGTAGCGGGAGTTGCCACAGACTTCCACAGCCTGTGATAAGGCTTCGCTGAACGTGGTCCCTTCCAAGTCATCGCTTATGGATTTCAGAGCTTGTAACTTCCCCTCTTCTCTTCGTTTATATATGCGAGGATTGTTCTCTCCCAATAGCCCCCAGGCCATTTTGTTAATTTGCTACACTGTCCTCAACTTCCAGGTAACTTGACACAAAAGCACAGCATCAGAAGTTGTTCAAGTGGCAGTCGCCAAGCCTGGAGGACCCATGTTGTAGGCAATAAATTTCCCTTCCCCGGGGTCTCTTTCAAGACCTCCCGCCCTTGGAATTCCACATTACATTTCTGCATGGTGTCATGTTGCAGGAAATGCTATATCATGATTTGATTGGAAATAGCCCTCATGAGGAAGAGTTACTCAACTCGTGATAGATTTGCAGCAGATGTGAAAGATGGGAAGGAAATGTTTGGTTTTTTAAGTATACATGCTATCATGAGATCATGTTTTCTAACTATTAATAAGGAGAACATGGCATTCAAAGCATTAAAACATTGAGTTATCCTGGCATTCGTGAAATTAAATCCATAGAGTCATGATATAGTACTAAATTCCCTTTGCTAGTTTAGTTATTTTATTAGAATTTTCAAATCAATATTTGCAAGATTAATCACTTCATTTCTTGCTATCCTCTTCAGGATACTTTTTTTTCTTTTTTCTGTTTAATCAGTATATATTAATTTATGGGGGGAAATGGAAAGCTTTTTGTTTTATGTCACAGAAGCGAAGACTGCAACAAAGATGCTGTGCAGCCTCTTTATTGAGAGATTTCTTCCGGAAGAAACCAGTGAGGCCATTGCAAGATTCTCACACAGAGAGTCATGACACCAAGGCTTTTCTTTCCAGGAAGCAATTTTTATTCATGCCGGCACCGCTCAGCTGGGTTTGTACCCGAAGAACTGAGTGGCCCACATCACATGGCATAGTGTTTTTCATACATCTTCTATTTCTTTGCCTCCCATTTATGGTAACACACATAAACATGCAGTCTAATTGAGGTGTTTCAGTTTACAAGGTCTTGGGAACTGTAGGCACCTGGATGCACATCCAAGTGACCTTGAAGTATTCTCTCCTCTTTTTCTCTTTCCATAGGGAGGGGCCCCTACCACAAAGCAAGGATGGAAGCAGGTAGGGCAAAGGAAGAAGTCATGCCACAGCCTCTACCTAATCCCACAGGGAGCTCGGGCATATAAATAGTGTCACAGAACAGTGCCACTTGAGGCAGGGGGCTAGTGTTTCTCCCTTCACCATAGTGTGTCACTTGCTGCACGGTCTTCCAGGGAAATGAGGAGAACCTCTCAGGTATTTCTGGGTGACTTGGTTCCCAGAAGCAGGGGCAGTTCTCCTGTACAGGGTGCAAGTGTGAGTCATTAGCAGTCACCAGTCACAGCAGCTCATGAATGGGTATTTGGGACATATCAGATCAAAGTGGAATATGGAAAAATCTCCTAAGTTTTTTATTTTACTGTGCTCTGGAATATTTGCAATATACTCAAAATAAACTGTCACTGAAGAGACTGAACAATTCATTATGCAATAAGTATGAGATGAGTGTTTATTCAGTGGAAAGTTCTCTGACCACATTCCCAGTGGTGTCCCTGACAACTGTCTACTTAGTTTTTCTGTTTCTTCCAAAGTCAGCTTTGGTAATTTGTATTTTCTTTGGGCAACCATTACTTCACTCGGGTGTTTCCAGTCCTTATCATAAAGTTACATGATGTAAATTACCATAATTCTTTTGATTTGTTTCTGTAGTTGGGCCCATCTTCAAGTTATGGTGGCTGCAGTATGGCTCCTTTCCTTCTGGTAATTTCTGTCCACTAAATTGAGGGAATGTCTGCTCTCTTTGGGGATGACGTTTTAATCCTACGGGAAATGTCTACTTCATTCTACTTCTCGATTTCATTTCCAAGTCCTGTCTTTGTTTCCCTTGCCAATTCTACTCTATTCGTTCTGGGTAAAGTGAGCAGAAGAGAAATGCCCTCTCCCTGAGGCTTGATTAGCAGGGATGCTTGCACGTCAGTGTGTAACAAAATGGACTGAATCCACCGTTCCACTGTTTACTACAATTCTGTCTTTCCCAAAGCTTCAATTAGGCTGAACCTGGAGTGAATTAACAGCCTTTTTCCTGGGCTCAGAAGTCTCCTACAGCTTTATTAAAAGAAGCAATGGCTTTATACTGTGTCAACTAATCTAACCGGAACATTTCCCAAATTTCCTGGCCTCTGTGGTTCTAGGTTAGGATTGGCCACAGAGAAATTTCATTGAGATTTTGGAAGTGGAACCATCTCCACAGCAATTATGTTAAGCTTTGATGGTAGTTGTGTGGCCAGGTACTGACGCAGCTCCTACACATTTCACTGGTCTGGCTTCTCTGGGTAGTAGGGAGAGACATCTGGGCTGGCGGTGCATTCAAGTTCTACCAGATCTCCTCCTTCAGCTTCTCTCTAGTCTTGGACCACGTGTGTTTTCAGCTCCACGGGGGTAGGGGGTTCGACATCAGTATCTTTTGTAGGCCACCGTCTTCATTGGAATTATATGAAATGAGGGACAGACATAGCTACCAGCCCATCCTTGCAGGTTTCACTTTGCCCTTGGTCTCCACCAGAACATTCAATCTTCCCTCCTCAACTGTCTACCCAGGGCCAGACACAAAGGCACCAGCCTCAGAGAAAGCTCTTAATCAGCTTCCTAGACTATATAAGGTCTAATTCTATAGAATTTAGAGTGGGCTTTTTCTTCTGCTTGGTCCCTGACTGATGCAAATGATCAAGCTCATTAGGCCTGGCTCCTTTTTACTGTAAGTTTAATTTTTGTCTGAAAACTACCTTAAAGCTCTTGAAAATATACTTATTCAGGGTAAATCCATAAATGTGTCAGATGCTGAGACCCACAGTGGATGTACTCTAGGCTTAAGCTGAGATCTCCTTGCTATATATATTGTTTCAACTAAAACTCAAAACACTGCAATGCAGATATTATTTTTCAGCTTTACAGATATAAAAAACAAGGCTCAGAGGTTAGGTATTTGGCTTAAAGTGACACAGCTGATAGGTAACAGAGCAGGGATGTGCATTCAGGTTGAATTTGAATCTAGGCAGGAGCTGTATCTTCCACGTATGTCCCAAATCAGTCAAGAGAGAGCTAAGGCAAGGCAATCAAAGACAACAGTCCAGAAGTCCACTTGCCATATTTCCCCTCTTCAGTTTACGTCTTTGAAGCTTCACCATCCTCTTTCCTCCCAACCCCTAACATCTCCCTGTAAGTGGTGTTGTAAGAACATGAGTCTGAACCAAACAGACGTCATGACAGGCTTTAAGTTTCCCCTCTAAGCTAGAAGGCCTAAGGTCAGTCCCTCCGGAACCATTAGGCGGTTATACATTACCGGGGCCAAAAGAGACTACTTTGCGGTATCCAATCAGGAAAGCCTAGCTACCTCTCCCCACATTCCTAAGAGTGGGACCTGCAGATGGGAACTTTAGATAGGACTCTGTTACCTAATGTTAAAGTTAATCCAATAGTCACCAAACAAGACCCTGAACTCGCTCTGTAATTGGTTGATTTCAAAGATACCCTAAATGTTGTGATTGGGTCCCGCCAAAAGTAACGAACACCCTGGACAATGTGTTTGGTTAGAGTTACTGCCAATGCTGTTATACAATGATGATGGGATGTCACAATTTCTTGTAACTCCCCTTTCCCAAACTCCATAAAAACCCTACTCAGCCCTTATTCAGGGCTCTCAGCATGGATCCACTGCGTTGGTGAAGGCTGTGAGACCGAACTTAGGCCCGGCGAGCCTAAGCTGTAATAATAAATGCCCTTTGCTTTTACATGCGTGCCTCGGTCTCCCTGTCGGTTTCTGGTTTTGGGGTGATATTGAAATCTTGGGCATTACAGTGTGAGCCTTAAAAATACCTTAAATGGTCAGGCACTCAGGGTTTGGGAATGCAGCCCGCTGGTTTCAGACACCTCCTTGCCCCAAAGGGTGTTAACTGGAAGTTCTGTCCCCCATCTTTCAGCTCCACACAAGTTCCAGTTGGCTCCTTGGGCTCGTTCACGGATTTTAAGTCATACCTCCCTAACCTGACTTTATGAGTGTTACACAGTTTTAGTACAGAAGGTGACCGTAAAGATAACTTTATAGAAAACCTCTTTTTACAGCTGAGAATACTGAACTCAGAGAAGGAAAGTGACTCTTTCAAGATCCTACCTTGTGATTTGCAGTTAATATGGAGGAGAAACCTACTGTCTATGATTAGAAGCTAAGGGAAGTACCACGGGCTACATTTGTGGACACGACATGGGTTTAGCACATGAAAAGCTAGATTATCCTACTACCTTCTGCGAAGGAGGACATCAAATGCCTTCAGACCTTTTATACTGACTCAACAGAACATTTTGCTGTTGTCATACTTGGTTTAATCCCTCTGCCTCTAATGCCCACGAGCAGTCCATTTTTTTCCCAATGTCACAGCCAGCTGTGCTCTAACATTGCAACAAATTAAAAAGTAATTACCTCAATAATGGGTTAGTTGCTGAGTTTAATCACTCTGAAAAAGTACTTGGCTTTTCCACTTATGGAATAATAAAACGTTGCATTTCTGTGTGGTCCATCATTCAGAGGTTCGTAAGAATTTCATGCCTTGGTGACATAGACTGACATTAACTACAGAAAAGGAGAGGACGGATGGAGCCAGAGTATTCACAAGAGGGAAGGAAGGCTGGTGGCCAACAATACTGAGGAGTTGATTTTATTTTTTTTTAATTTGTTTTAATGTTTTTAATTTATTTTTGAGACACAGAGAGAAACAGTGAGAGCAGGGGAGGGTCAGAGAGAGAGGGAGATACAGAATCTGAAGCAGGCTCCAGACTCTGAACTGTCAGCACAGAGCCCGACACGGGGCTCAAACCCATGAGCCATGAGATCATGACCTGAGCCAAAGCCAGAAGCCGGATGCTTAACTGACTGAGCCACCCAGGCACCCCAAGGGAGTTGATTTTATACTTATCTACAAACAAACAAAATAAATCTCACACCTTGGGGTTCTTCAATACAGAAAATCAAATGAATAAGATATAATCAGTATTTTTATAATTCATAGCCTCTTCCTTTCTTTTTCCATCTGCTAGGTTTTATCTGATTTCTACATTTCTTCCTAACTACAGTGAAATTCCCTGCTAATTCTATTGAGCTGCACCTTCAGCAGGAAGTCAGGTTTTCCTTTCATGCCCCATTCTGCCCAGGATTCCCAAGCCCCCTGTCTTTTGTCCATAAAGCTTGCAAGTAGCCAACATGACTAAACATCAGTGATAGGTTGGCAGGTATATCCATTAACCACAGTCATGATAGTGCTGTAAAATAAACCACCCTAAAAATCCATGCTTTCAAGCAAGGATCAGGTACTCTCATAGATTACTAAGCTGGCTGACTTAAAGTGGGTGTGGCCAAGCTCCCTCACTCATTCTGTGGCTTTCTTGGAGTCAGCTGACCTAGACTGAGCTCAGCACTGCTCTACAAGTCTCTCATCCTTTTCTCTGGAGTAGTAATGAGTCCAAACATGTTCTTCTTATGGAGATCACAGAGGTCCAAGAGTAAAAGCAAAATGAATCAGCTTGAGACCTAGTCTTGGTCTGGACGTCAACCTTTCTATTACATTTTATTGACCAAAGCAAGTCACACGGCCAATCCCAAAGTCAAGAGGCAAAGAAGCACTCTTAGCCAACATTGGGAGGACACTGCAAAGTCACATGGCAAAGGGCATGGATAAAAGATATGGGGACAAATAACACAATTTATCATAGCAGTGTTTTAAGCACTCTGTCCTAGAATTCCTTCCATTCTGTTCCTGGTGCTCTAAGAGGGAGATTCTCATCCCCACCTCACTGACTCTTTTTCTCTCTAGATCACTCCATTTTTAGTTGCCATTCTCTCCCCTCTCCCTTCTCCCAAAGCAGCCTCATCTAAAACTCCCAGAGGGAAAAGCCCACATCATGAGATCTCCCCTGAAAACTCAAGTTGGAATTATCCTGAGCCTTTATTTTTGATTCATTAACTAAAAGAAATAGAAATGTGTTTAGCTTTAAGTCAGGGCTTTTAATCTCTCTCCATCTTACCAGCCCTGCTTCTCTCTGTGTCGTTTTATTCTTTCCACAGCCTCCTTCCAGGTAATAGGCAAGATGGCAGCTAAAAGCTCAAACCAACATTCTCTAAGCCCAACACTCCTTCTGTCAAAGTGCACACCTTAATCCTGGCAACATCTCTAATTAGCTTTGTTTGGGTCACTTGTTTATGCTTATATCGATCACTGCAGCTAAGATAAAGGAATAATCTTATTAGCCAATCCTGATCATATGCCCACCCTTGCAAAGAGTGGTAGGGGCTTCGTTATTATCATATCAACAGCACCATATGGCATGAGAGAGGGATTATTTATATGAGCCAATAGAAGAATATTAGTAAAATAAGCTGTCCAGACAAAAAACTCTAGGTAGGGTAGTACATTGAAACTAAAGACTTAACAGTGTCTTGTTGGGATTTATATAGTACTCATTTTAAGTATAACAGACTTTGCAGGGTGGCTGCTCTTCATATGAGGAATAAGCCCTTCTCTTTCCCAGTTCCTGTATCCACTTATCTACATTTGCACATATTATGTAATTGGAAGAAGATAAAGAAATCATGAGAGAAGAAGAATTTGAAGGAGAAGAAATATAAATGAAGAAGAAGAAATAGTAAGTGAGATAAATAAATAGAAGTCTGTAAATCACTGGTTTCCTTTCACTGACATTAGAGTCCCTTTGGTGAAAGGAGTCATTTAAGGCAAGTGGATCAAAGAGGACTTTTGATACTCTGGGTTTAAAGAAAAGTTCTTTGGGGTCCAGCTTAAGGTAGAACGCCTTTAGAAAAGAGGTTCATTGATACACCTTTTTATGGAATAAAACTCCATCTTTGGCAAAACCAAGAACTAGAAGTAGTAGAGGCATCCAGAGTCCCAGCCATCCTCATTTTGCTGTGTTGGCAATGAAGACTCCTTTAAGCAGCTTATCAGGCATCATATATGGCAAGCAGAAGCCAGAGTAAGATCAAAACATCCTGTAGGCACTTTTCTGGGACTGCAGAAAATAATATCCAGCTTGATGAATTAATCAAATATTAAGCTAAGTCATTTAGCATTATCAAAATCTTTAAGTTAAATAAATATTCAAAGTAGGATAAACAAAATATTAATGGTGGTACTTGTTATAAAGTATTACTCTCATTCATTTAAAAATTGTTTTTATTGAGAAATAATTGTATGAATGTAGGGCATACAATGTGATGGCTTGATTTACATATCTTGTGAAAGGATTATCACAATAGATTCAGCTAGCCACCATATTTTCGTATGGACACAATAAAAGAAAAAAATTTTTTCTCCTCGTAATAAGAATTCATAGGACTTACTCTCTTAACAACCTTCCTATGTACCATACAGCAATGTTTGCCATAGTCAACATGTTATACCTTATTTACCTTAGAAATGCACATTTGTACCTGTTGACGTGTCACGGACTCTGGGTCTAGACTTCTTTCTTGTCTAGCAAGAAAGCAAGACAGAGGATTAAAATGCAAGAGAGGGCTAATGTCTGGGAGAAGACGAGAGCCCTGATTAGGGGTCCTTGCTCCATTTTCTAGTAGGATCAGAAGGCTTACAAACATGGTGATGGATGTGCACAGAGACAATGAATCTGTGAACATTAACCCATGGACATGAAGGAAAGGGAGTTTTGAAAATATGTGGCGTTAGGAGTTTGGGTTAATACAAAACAAAATCCTGGTGCCTGGCAGTCAGATGGCAGGTTGTTTACAGCAGATGTGAAGTACCACCTCTGTTTACCTAAACTGGTCTAGGGGACAAGAAAGACAGAGCATGCTCCCTCAGAGTCAACGAGGCACCTTTCTTTTGTTACTTAGCTCAGCTCTGGGCAACTTCAGGCTAGATCAGACAAAAGGATTGTAACTTGCCTTCTTGCCCCAATGGGGTCTACCTTGACACTTTCAAAAGCAGAAGATGAAAAGCTTAGACCTGGCTAATTACGATAGACTGAATTAGCAGCACCATTTCTTTACCTATCTTCATACACACATCCTTTGCCAAGTAAATGAGTAGTTCTTCCTACTAGAGGACTTCTTCCTACTTTCTCTCCCTCTCTTCTTATTGGTCTTGACCAAGAGAATAGCCAAGAATGGATGGGGGCAGGAGTGGCAATGTGCCAATGCCAAGCCTAGGCCTTAAAAGGCATCACCTGTTTCATTTTTCCTTCTTGTATTTCTGCCCTTAACATGAGAAGAGTGTCCCCAGGTTACAGCTGCCTCTTATCCCAGACCCCAGGATGGATATACATGAAGGAGATCTGAGCCCTGTATGCAACGAGACGCTAAGCCCATTGATACCAACTCCGTGAGGCACAGCTGGTAGCCCAGCCGGCTGGACCAGTTGACCAACAGACACATGAAGAAGAATAAGTGCTTATTGTTTTGAGCCCAGGAGTTTGGGGTGATTTGATTCATAACAGCAAGTAGTTGATACATCAACTATGTGGGGCAGTTGTAATCGATCACTCCTTCCTTAGAATTTCAACCTTTGCCTGACTTGTACCATAACTGAAAGGCAAAAGTGTGCCATTTTCTATGTCTCTTATTTTGCCTTCTCCTCCAATTCCTGACTGCAGACTGAAAGAGAGGACAATGCGATCCAAGCTTTAGCAGTAAAATTCATATATAAAATTCAGTTGCATGTACACTGCAGCCTTCATCCCTGGCCTCACACTCTATTTCTTTTCTCTCTTCCCAATTGTGTGATTTTATGATTTGGTCTGTCACATGGCCTGCAAGAGTGGAGGTCATGTACCCCCCGCATTCTCTTTTCCCTCTATTCCCAGATAAGGGTTGGAAGTGAGGTGGAGGGAAGAATAAAAGGCGAAAGAAAACCTTGTTACTGTTCAGGTCCGTTTTCAGCTGCATCCCACCTATGGCCTATTTTGTCATTTCTGATCCATCACTCCTACCTGTGATTCATTTCTGCATGTTTTGTCATTCCCTGTTTTGCAATCTCTAGACACCAAAGAAACATGCCAGGCGATAAAGAAGGTTCTCATAAGGAGAAAATAGATGCTGTCTTCCCCAGCCAGACACATTACAAGGTGTGAAATTTCCCACAATCCTAATGGAGGCAAACAAACTGTCATAAAAAGACATCCTCCGAGGACCCCTTTTCATCCTGTGAATCAGGATGAAATAACAGATGCCATACGTTCATCCTGGGAGTGTAAGCCTCTTCTCCAGAGAGGAACCTCTGGTCATACAGGACTGGATGACCAAGCGTCACCACCAAGAGAGAGAAAAAGTGACGGTGACAATCGGTGCCACCTTCCACTGGAAATTTCTCTCCTCCCCTCCTTCTGGCTGGGTTGCAGCCTTGGAGCTGTCCTGGCTGGTGTTCATATTCTTGACGCTCCAGGGCAGTGAAATCTCGTGAGCAGAATATTTCATATCTCTGATGCAGGGAATTTTTTGGATGATTACCTTTTCCAAACTGTGAGCAAAAATGTGCACGACTACATCAGCACTCCTAGGGATTGCCAAAGAGCTGTTAGAAGCCCATGTCTTTAAATCTGCCATTCAATCACCCCAGAAACATCTTCTGAGGGAATGAAGCTACACATGGAGTGTGCACTATTTACCAAGTATGTTACATACCTTATCTTCTTTTCAATTCTCATAACATCCCTGTACAATGTGTATTTTTATTTCCATTCTACTGATGAGGAGGATTAAGGGCCAAGGAGATTCATTACCTTACTTAAGGTAATACAGTTGCTAAAAGGTGGAACTACTCGTGGAAAAAATAGGACATCTCACCAACTTCACGGAGCTGTTGGAAAGAGAAGATGCACTATTTTAATTTTTTTAATGTTTATTTATTTTTGAGGGAAAAAGAGACAGAGCGTGAGTGGAGGAGGGGCAGAGAGAGAGGGAGACACAGAATCTGAAGTAGGCTCCAGGCTCTGAGCTGTCAGCACAGGAGCCTGATGTGGGGCTCGAACTTGTGAACCCTAAGACCATGACTTGGGATGAAGTCAGATGCTTAACATACAGAGCCAGCCAGGCGCCCCAAGAGAAGATGCATTATTTTATATGATGTCACATGATACTTAGGTATTCAAGAAATGTTCATGTCCTCTTCCTCATCCCTTAATGTTCTACTCATTCTCCCCTTCATTTATTCTTTCAACAAACTCATACTGAGTACCTTCTCTGTCAGAGACTGTGCCAAGCCCTTGGAGGCCCAGCCCTCAGAGATAGACACAGAGATAAAAAGTGGGTTTATTCTCAGATTACACACAATATGCTCTGTCCACTTAGCAGGAAGCCTCTTGATTAACAGGAACTTCACTCTTGTTAAAGTTATCAGATTAGACCCAAGATGGAGTCACTCGTGCTAAGCTCCACATTAGCAAACCGAACTTAACAAATTTCTATGCTCAGATCTCCCAGAAAAGGAAGGCCTCTTTAATCCAATCAGTACTTGCCTGCTAGCACCATTTACCTAAACCAACTGCTAGACCTCCCTTGCTCCACGTAAGGAAAGAAATTCCACTTTAACCAGTCAGCAAATGCCCAGTATGACTTTCTTGTTCTTACCTTCTGTGGTCTGTCGCCTTGTTAAGGTCTTTGAAGCTCCTTTGTATCTGCTTGGTTAGATGCTGCTTGGTTCATGAATTACAGAATAAAAGCCTATTAGATCAGTAAGTTTTCTGTGGAAACCTTTATTTTAGCATTCTAAATACTGACTGCATCATCTGCCAGACCCTTTGGTCACCAAGGAGTCCTTATCACCCCCAGTGTGGGTGGCAAGCCCCACTTTGTTTCCTTAGGCTTCCACGGGCTCTGTTTCCTCCTGGGCAGAAGGTTGATGTGTTTTCGGTAGAGAAATAGGTGGGCTCCAATCAAAGTGTCCACAGTTATCAGTTTATTCTGTCATACGGACTTGGAAACATTAATTTAAATTCACCTCTTGATGATGGGATGCAATCAAGCCAGATATTAGATCAAATCACGGGCCTGTTAATTTCCAAATTAGCAATTTGTGGCCACTGTGTATATAGAAGTCAGATCCTAATGACAACCGTTTAAACTCTGTCTTACTCATTTTTAGGTATTTGGGTCTTTTTGTTTTTACCTCCATAGCAAGTCCAGCTGAAGCCCAGCATGGGCTCTGACCCAGAAGGCTGATTTCAGCTACTCAGGTTATACTGCCCGCATCCAGCACGGGGCTAGAACCATGCTCTGTGCTCTCTCAGAACTCTAAGAGGCAGCCTCTGGCCCAGTGCCGCTGTATCACAGTCTCAGACCCATAGCAACCTCCTATTCATTCATTCATTCATTCATCCAGTCAGTAAGTCAGTCAATGAACATGTCTTCCAGTGCCTCCACTTGTCGTCAGCTCTGTGCTTGACTGTGAGTGTAGGAAGGATGTATCTCTTCCCTCAAGAAATGTTCAATATAAGGAGGCAGAAGTCAACAGGTACATGTCATTCAATGTGACAAGAGCTACGGTAGGGAAAGTAAGGTGCTGTAAGGACGTACAGGAGAGGGAGCTAACCCAACATGGAGACCAGAGTAGGCTTTCCCAAGGAAGGGACATTCCAAGCCTGAAGGAAAATTTTAAATTCATCAGACAAAAGGAGTGTTTGAGGAGGAAGAGACCTGAGTGACAATGAGGAATGGGGTGAAATGTTTCAGTCAAAGGAAAATGTGTTCACAAAAGCGTCAAAGGTAAAAAAACGAATGGTCCTCTGTAGAAATTTTTTAAAAAGAAAAGTTCAGTATTTATTAGAAGATAGCTCAGACAAGGAGAGTGAACAAGATAATTTTAGAAGGAAAGAGGACTTATTCAAATCTCTTTGCTGCATGTGAAAGAATTTGGACTTAATTATGAGCCAGGATCTCACCACAGAGCATGCTAGAATATCAATGATTATCCATATTCTACTTTTAGAAGCCTGGTTCATTGCCCTTCTGTCCATATGTCTAAAGCTACATAAACATTAAAACTAAAGTTTCTCAAATACTGAAAACAAGATCCCAAGAGATCTTGTCTGTGCCAACAGATACCTAAGCCAAACCTGGAGTAATTCTTGGCTCCTCTTTTACTCCTTATCCCACATCAAATCCCCTGGCAAATCTTGTTAGCGCTACCTGCATAAGTGATTCAGAACTTCAACCACTCCTCCCAACCTTGGTCCAAGCTACTATTATGTTACCACCCAGGTTATTGCAATAGCCTCCTGACTAATCTCCACGCCTGCATCCTCACTGTGCTGTTCTCCGCACAGCAGCCAGAGTAAATCTTTCATGATGGAAGTCAGGTCAAGCTCCTGTTCTGAGCAAACTTCCCACTGGTGTCCCATTTTAAAGTCCTGGAGACTTCCTCCTCCCATTCTTTCTTATGATTACTCCTCATCAAGCCATACTGTCTACTTCACTGTTCTTAAATACATATACCACACTCCTGCCTCGGGCCTTTTGGACTTCCTGTTTTGCTTGCCCAAAGTACTCTCTCTCAGATATAGACAAGTCATTCTTTCAGGTGTATGCTCAAATGTCAGTATATTGGTTAATGCTACCTTGAGCGCTGTATGCAGAATGATATTTCTACCATAACCTCATCACAAAAGCCCTTATCATTTTAATGTTACTTGTAAGGGCCAAGGACAATTGCCTTTAAAATATGGGGCACCTGGGTGGTTCAGCCAGTTGAGCATCGGGCTTCAGCTCAGGTCATGATCTCACGGTTTGTGGGTTCAAGCCCCACATCAGGCTCTGTGCTGACAGCTAGCTCAGAGCTTGGAGACTGCTTCAGATTCTGTGTCTCCCTCTCTCTCTCTCTCTCTCTGACCCTCCCCTGCTCATGCTATCTCTCTCTGTCTCTCAAAAATAAATTTTAAAATTTAAAAAATTTTAAAACAAGTGTAAAAATGGCCTGTGTTGGTCATTTCTTTAGATCTTAGTTTTATTATTGGGCTTCGAAGTGTACATGAAGGAACTCTGCATTTTTTTTCCTACTTGAAAAACCTTAGAACAGAGGAAAAATGTTACATGGAGGAAAATTTCTTCCTCCCCCACAGGCTTATTTTACTATGTATATATTCATTTGTTTATTGCTATCTCTTACAACTCCATGAGAACAAGAACTTTGTTTTGCTCACTATTACCCATGTCTAGATAAATGCTGGACACATGGTTTAACAAAAATCCACAGAATAAATGAATGTGGTCCCCAGACCAGCGGCAGCAGCATCCCCAGGGAATTAATAACAAATACAAATTATCAAGCTGCACTTCACACCTACTAAGTCCAACCCGGGAGGGTGAAGGCCAGAAATCTATATCCAATAAGTCTTCCTGGCAGTTCTAATGTACATAAAGTTTGACCCCCACTGCTCTTGCTCTTACCTTCTACCTCCTACATACAGATAAGGAAGTCTGAAAAGACAAAATTACTCCCTGGGGTGTGACCCCTGGATTACAGCTACAAGTGTGTCCGATCCCTGAGACTGCCCACGGAATTAGTCTTGGGATGGCTGCGAACAAGCTTACTTTCCTCCAGAGAAATGTTTATGTTCCCCTCCTCGGAGGTAAGCTACCTGCACTATTTCCTACCCTGCAGACACAGAATGCTCTTCCAAACAGTTGCCAGAATGAGACAGAGACTGAGATCATGTCAGAAGCTAGCTCCCTGGAGGCACAATTATTTCTTCGAACTCCAGTCTGTCCCCAAGACATGCTTTGCATTTTCACTGCGGTCAGCAGAAAGTCGCCCCCAGCCTGCTCCGCCAGAACACCCATCTGGGCTACTGTCCTCACCAGCCTAGTGCAACCACCACTGCTTCCTGGAAATTGGTTTTTAAGAGAAATGAATAAAAGGAGCGCTGTGGACTTGAAAGGCTTCAGGGATAAAGCAGACCTATGGCTTCGATGATCTGCTCCTGTCTCGGCTGCCAGCTGGAAATGCTAACTGATGGTCCAGGGAGAGGTCGCTGCTGAATTACCTGCAAAAAGACAACAGGAAAGCTAGAAGCCTCTCCCTCGGGCTGTGGCCTCCCAGCTTGCCGGGAGCCATTTCTGAAGTAAGGCACGTTCGCAAGGCCTCCCACCGTCAGATGGTGACAGGCGTCTATGCCCACTCAAACCCCACTCAATTTCTGCTTAAGCACCGACCCCCTAGACTCCTCACTGACTGATATCAGGAGTGACTTGCCTTCTTATGCTAAAAATATGTGAATTGTACCTTGTGAAAAAAATTTATTATAGGAATTTCTTCTTTTGTGATTATAGGAACAAATGTTACATTTCTTGAGAAAACCTGTTTTTCTTCCCCTGGAAAACAAGCTATTGACCATTGCTCACAAAAGAGCGAACTCTTGCCTTTGCCCTGCTAAAAACTTTGCCTTGTACTTGAATGCTAAAGATCCCTTCCTTCCCCAAATGATAAACATCTAGTCACCTGCTTCAATCTCTAGTGGTAAAGATTATGCACGAGTCTTCCACCAATTTATGTTCTGGGAAATTTTTACATATCAAAGAATTTGTTATCAGAAATTATTGTCTAAGCAATTGCCACTTCTGTTTTGTACCCCATACATTTTTTCAATAAATAAAGCTCATCTCGGATCAGAGCAGAGATGCCTGCCTGGTGAGCAGAAAGAAAGCTGAGGCTCTCTCACTCCCTTTTGCTGACACCATCCATCCTTCAGGGAGCCCTGGACCTGCTGCAGCTGGACTCTGGCACCAGCTACCAGTGGTCTGCATGGCATATCCCTCTAAGTGCTTAATCCTTAGCTTAGTCCTCCTCATCTCCCCACTGCCCATCTTTCCACCAGCCTCTCCACATTTGCTGACAGCCTTGGGCTATGCTCCCTGTGAATTTTAGTGAGAAGAGGCAGCCTGATGGGCACAGCCTATCCCTGGAGGTTCAAGAACCAGAAGGACCGATAATAAAGTTCAAGTTCTACCCTGTTGCTCTCACACAAGCCACCTGCTTCATTTCCTCCTTAAAATTCAGTCTCACTTGGGATGCTTTCTGTCACATCAGGCAATCTTCTAAGGTGTAAAAATGCCAAGAGGAAATTGACTGCATAGACCCAGAGACCTAATTCCTTTTATTAAGCTAGATGCTAAGGATGGTGCCCAACAGATCAGGAGAAGAGAAGGCAGGTGGGGGCTGTTCCCTGGCTGGGAAGAGGCAAAGGTGTCTGCTCTCCAGCACCAGGCATCCTGGCTGTCGACTCCACCTCTGTTTCTGGGGTGTGTCCACAAGGAAAACCTGTGACAGAGCCAGAGAAACCTCAGCACAGCTAAGCGTGCCATTCTGGGTCCTGGAGGCACATAGGAAAATATCCGCTGATGCTATAACCACTGGGTCTCAACCAAAGCAGTACCATGACTGCCTTTTGCCATGGATGACTTCTAGCCAATCAGCCACATACAAAATGGAATGCAATGCAATGAAATACATTAGTTAACATACATAGTGTGCCAAACACTTTAAATATATCACCTCCTATGCCATGCTCTTCCATTTCCTGGGGGCTGAGGCATGTAAGCAAGTGAGCATTACCTTGAACACTAACAGATTTGTTTAAAAAACAGTTTTTTTAATGTTTATTTTTTTTTGAGGGTGGGGGAAGGGCAGAGACCAAGAGAGAGACAGAATCCAAAGCAGGCGCCAGGCTCTGAGATGTCAGCACAGAGCCCGGCATGGGGCTCGGACCCATGAACCATGAGATCATGACCTGAGTCGAAATTGGACACTTATCCAATTGAGTCATGCAGACACCCCCAGATTTGCTTTTATTTTTATTTCTTTTAAATGTTTATTTATTTTTCAAGAGACAGAGGGCGACAGAGAAGGAGCAGGGGAAAGGAAGAGAGAGGGAGACACAGAATCTAAAGCAGGCTCCAGGCTCTGAGCTATCAGCATACAGCCCAACATGGCTCAAACCCATGAACCATGAGATCATGACCTGAGTTGAAATCGGATGCTTAACAGACTGAGCCACCCATGCATCCCCAGATTTGCTTTTAAATGTTACCTGCAACACTTACTCTTGGTACTACCTTGAGCAACTCAGTTAAAGTTATTGGACCTCCATTTTCCGGGTGCCAAAGGGGCCACTGTGAGCAATGGCTGCCATCCTACTCCAAACTGGTATCCCCTGGGGAGCTCAGGAAACACCAAGGTTTTGATCTGCCTGAAATGTAGCCTGGACACTGGGGTTTGTGGCAAACTTTCCCAGCTGACTCTCATGCCCTAGAGCTGAAGTACCACTGATTATAAGACATAAATGAGATGATGGGTGCCAGACACTGAGCGCTGCTTAATAAATGCGTCCACAGCCGTGTTCACTGCTCATCGCCCCTTGCAGCAGAGAAGGGTCCCCGAAGGAGAGCAGAAACACTCTGTCTGACCATCTGACATGCAGTTTATTCACACCCAGGCAGAAACACTGACATGAAAAGGGCCGGCTGCATGGACTTGGAGGATTATCTGTAGATTTACATTTTTTCTAGGTCAGCCGCCATATCCCGTGACAGGCGACCGGCAGGGACTATCTATTTAGCAGTAGAGCGTGTTATTGGACTTCAAGGTGATGTCAGCGAGATACCCATAAAGGATGATATACGTGTAAGGAATTATTATTAGATCCAGTAAGGAACTGGGGATGTGGATGTTCCCTGGTGGGAACGCTGCAAATTCATGCCTCTCAAATTAGACATTGAATTAGCTTAAGAAATAACAAGTTTAAATCCAGCCGTGGTAACCCCTTCCTTATCTCCCAGCTGATATCATCCAATTACGATATTCTTCAGGTTGAGATACTGCTCCCTAATTATAGAATCCTAATAGGGTTTGAAATATTATGCCTGCTCTGACAGATGACACCTGAAATTCTTCATTTTCTGTTCCAGCCTACACCAATTCTCGATTCCTGTCTTCTCAGGGCTCCATCACATTTAATATGCATTTTGAAAACCAAACCAAACAGACAAACAAAAGGCAGGCAGGTAACCTGAACATCGCAGCATTGGGGTAACCTGAGGTCTCCCTAACTCCATGGCTCTCAGAGAGACAAATAAATTGGCAACAGTAACCAGGAATGAGAAACAAACCTAGTTTTCAAAACCCAGCTGTGAACAGGCTGAGCAGAGGAAAGCATTAGTCATACATTGACTTGAAAATGCATTATTTAAACTGCACTTCAGTAATGTCCGATGTGTTTGTGATTTTTTTTAATTGGGTGAAAGAATTTGCGTTTGGCAATTTTAAGTATATATACATTTTAGTTTTCTGTGACAGCATCTCTGGGTTGACGATGCCTCCGCTTGGCTCACTCCCTAGATCATCCCCCAGGGCTATGTGTGTCTATTTGATAACAGGCGAGGAGGGGAGGATGCAAAGTGAATACAGGTAGAAGATGAATCCTGAAGATGGAGGGACCAAAAGCAAAGGGCCTCATGGTGGCTCCGTGAACCAGGATAATGCAAAACATGTCCATCTGAGAGCAGACCAGGAGAGAAAGCCCAGCCAGGGAGGAAGTAGATGGCAAATGGAAATTCCGCTGGGTCCAAGGAGGTATAAGTGAGTTGAAATGGACAATCATGGGGAGAAATCCTAAAATTATACTAGCAGTAAGGGCATACACACACACCCACACATATACATACAAGAGCGCATAATGAATTCTACCTAGTGCCTGCAGAATTAAGGAATGAATCCTGTCCTTCCGATGAACACATATCTCTCTTCTTCCCTCTTCTGGTAATCACAGCTCAGGAAGGATTGGCAATTGCCAGAGTCCAGCTCCAGCAGGTCCAGGGCTCCCTGAAGGATGGACAGTGTCGGCAGAAGGGAGTGAGAGAGCCTCGGCTTTTTTCTGCTCACCAGGCAGGCATCTCTGCTCTGACCCGAGGTCAGCTTTATTTATTGAAAAAATGTGTGGGGTACAAAACAGAAGTGGCAATTGCCTTAGACAATAATTTCTGATGTCAGATTCTTTGGTATGTAAAAATTTCCCAGAACATAGATTTGTAGAAGACTCATGTATAATCTTCATCAATAGCCATTGAAGTAGGTGACTAGATGTTTATCATATGGGAAAGGAAGGGATCTTGAGCATTCAAATACAAGGCAATGTTTTTTTTAGCATAGCAAAGGCAAAAGTTAGTTCTTTCCTGAGCAGAGGTCAATTAGTCTGTTTTCTCCAGGGGAAGAAAAACAGGTATCCTCAGGAAATGTAACATTTGCTCCTATAATCACAAAAGAAGAAGCTCCTATAACAAGTTTTTTCACAAAGTACAATTCACATATTTTTAGCATAAGAAGGCAAGTGACTCTTGATATCAGTCATCAGGAGCCTTGGGGGTCGGTGCTCAAGCAGAAATTGAGTGGGGGTTGAGTGAGTGAAGATGCCCGTGGCCATCTGACGGTGGGAGGCCTCGCAAACCTGCCTTACTTCAGAAATGGCTCCCGGCAGGCAATGGAACACCCAAGGACTTCAGCAGCAAGGGATTTACGAGCACGCATGCCAAGACTACATGGGAAAGGTCAGAGAGGATAGGCCCAGCCCCCCTAAAAGGCAGGTCCACAAGAGTCAGTTGAGTCGTAATAAAAATAATATTCACAGTAATAGGTGATGTGCACTGACTCTGTGCTTAGTACTTCACATGCTTTAATCTCATTTAGTGCTACAAATAATTCTACTTGTAAGTTAGATTCTTTTGGCCAAGGGGGCCTGGGTGGCTGTTAAACATCGGGCTTGGACTCAGGTCATGATCTCCCAGTTCATGATTTTGAATCCCACATTGGGTGAGCATGAGCCCTGCTTTGGGTGAACGCTGCTTCTCTTTCTCTATTCCACCTCAGGCCCCAGGTAGTTTCTGAAAGGCTCTTTTTCTTACTGCTTCTCTTAGCTGTGAGGACCCTCCTCACATTCTCTCTGTTCCTGAATAGGAGATGCCCGAATGACCCACCTTAAAGTGGGGACAAAGGCAAAGATCCAGGGCTGCTTTCCAAGAATACTGTTCCTATAAAAAAAGTTTTCATACTTCTCTTCTTGGGTAACATCATTTGTATTCAAATCACAACAAAGCAACGTATGAAATGGAAAGTTGAACAAGAGTCTGGCTAACTTAAGGTAACAATGGCCCCAATTTCTCTTTAAGTATGTGGTTCGTTTGCAAACATCAGGGTGAGTGGGACGTAATCTCAGCGCTCTATGTAGCATCTAGTTTTAAATCAATGCGTCATTCTCCTGCAGTCCGTTCACTGCTGTCCTGTCTCACCGTACACACAGCAACAAGGACTTCCTGTCCTACATGCTGCCCTCGGGGTAGGTTTGCCACAGCAAAAATGCAGAGAAAAAGAAAGGATGGCAGCACAGCCTTGAATTTCAAAATGCTCTTCTGAGGTCCTTGGCAAAGACAGCTGCTCTTAAAAGAAAGGCTTTCTTCACAAGAACCTGGCTATTTTGAGTAGCAAAAGAAAAAAATGCTTTATGATCAGTAATAGATTTGAGGATGAAGAGCCGGCTACCCCCATTCCATTAGAGGATCAAGAAGAGCTCTGTGGGTGGGGCGGGGCACATGGAAGGTTGTATGGAGAGGCTGGCAGGGACAACGTAACTAGTAACACGGTTAGTGTCACAAGATTCCTCAGAATCGGCCTGCAAGGCATGTAGGTGGCAGCACCAGGGAGCTCTCAGAGGCTGAGTCCTGGTTTAGAGACCCTCTGATTGTCAGTGGAGAAGGTTCTATACTGTTGCCTCCACCATGCACTAACTGTCCTCGGGGCATCAGTGAACAACATGCACCCACAGCAGGTGATGAGCCTGTGGGGCCTCCAGCAAGAGTGATATCATTTGACCCCTCCCCAAATTTGCTCAGTCGATCCTTGGTCAGTTGACCCTTGTCAACCAACAGCCCCATGAGTCTGAGGATAGGGCTGGATGCCTAGAACATCGCTGATGGTCAAGATGGAAAAGGCTATACGTAAGTAGAAGTACAGACTTGTTTGAGATCTCTCTTTAAGCCCCTCCAATGGTGCAAGTCCCTGCCTTCTTTCTCCAAAAAAGGTGGCTTATAGCATTGGCCTATCTAGGTCAAGTTCATAGCATCACTTATAAACCCAAAGTGTGTTAACAATCTCTTAATAATGTCATAATGATTTTGTTCGGCGAATACATAATGATTTCCTTTAGCCAAGTGCTCCCAGGATTTGACCTGAAAGATTGATATTCCTTCTGCTCCAACACACCTAGCAGAATGGAGACCCAACTGTTGAAATAAAGTCCTTGTGGAGCTCAGCACGCTGCAGCCTTGAAAACTTCTTGTGAACCCCCGAGGCCTTGCCTGCCAATGACACCATAATGTCCCCTCCCTGCCTCAGCTTCCTCCTCTGTAAAATGAAGAGAATGAGCTAGAGAGTCTCTACAATCACAGATTCTATAATCTCCAGTGTCCTTGGCTGGACTCCAATAGAAATCATTCATTTTTTTTCATTCCTGTCTCCAAGACTCAAAGCCGTAAAGCTAATAGGCAGTCAACAACAACAACAACAAACTCAAGAAATGCAGAGGAAGAGAAAACCACATCCATTCAAACTGCCTGATTCCCCCTCTGTCACTATTACAGATGCTGCCAACAGCTGGAGTTCCGTTGGCATTGGGTTTCCTTATTGCCTTGGAGACCCTGCCATCCTCTACCTAATTGATGGGCCCTCTGAGAACCAGAGAAAATAGGAAAACAGGAATATAAACTAGAGAGGAACATTCTTTGCCAAGTTGTCACTGTAGGGTTGACAGATGAGTTTTCTTCTTGAATGTAGAATATGCCTCAAATGTGACATGAGCTCTTACTTCTAACTCTCTTTAGTTTGGACCTCATCTATGATTCCTTGTTACTCTGCCAAATGATATGATACGCCTTGGGTTTCTAAAACCAAAGGTCATAAATAAGCTACCTCTGGACATGCTTACATGCTAAATAACCCACCTGGAGCCTTAGTGTTTTTTTTTTTTTAATTAATTGCCAAACTTTGCAAAAGAGAATAGGACCTGGCAATTTCACTGGAGCCCAATAGCAGCTTCTCCCTTCTGGGATATGCGGCTCCATTCTCTTCTGTCTCTGTCCAGCTCACTTGCCGCTTGGCCCTGCAGGCATTTGAGTTTGTGGCCAGCTGTCCAAACTCCTGCCACCCGTCCACCTCATCTCTTCTCTCTTCTCTGGTCTCGGGTATCGTCAACACTCCCAGACCCCAAAGCACCATGGCAGATTGCCCAGTAGGGCCATGTTTCCATGCTACCATGTCTGTTTCCTCTGCCAGGAACGCCCTCTCCCTGTTTCACCATCCAGCTCCAGCCGCACACCTACGTAAGGCCGGGCCCTCAGGCACGGTGACTGGGCTGTGGGAGCAGTGCTTGAACAGGTGGACTTGTGAGTGCAGAGAACTGCCTGCTGCCACTTGCAGTGAAATGAAGGCGTCATCAAGGCTGTCATGATGGGTGGGGGTGGGGGGCAGACGGACAGGGATGACTCCAACGTGCAGGATCATATGGCGTCCACAGGACCAATGACAGCCAAATGATAGGCCCGCTCATTCCTGATTACACTTTCCCAAGTCTCTCTGCCTGGTATTTGAAATCAGTGATGACCACATCAGACATGAGTAGCCCACAAAGAGCTAAGGAAATCTATAAGTGGAGTAGGAAGAGATTACATAACGATGTACTATTTCCTACTACAATGGGTAAGTAAGAGCTCAAGGGGCAAACGTGAAATAAACAGTATGTCGCTAGATTTGTAGCCCAACATGATGAAGCAGAGAGAAGTCCTTGGGTGAATGTTCTCTCAGCACGGAACACACCTCTTTCTTGCCCCTTCTTGGGAGGAATAACAGGGGTCTGAGGCTCTTCTCAAAGGAGAGTGAAGAGAAGGCCTTTATGGTGCAGTCAACTTGCTCCTTCCATCAGAAATCTGAAACTGAAGGCTCCAGGTGAGGCCATCTTGCCTGGGCCTGAGACGGTATTTCAGCTGAAGGAAGTGTCAGAAGGAGAACATGGAGTCATAATGCCCTCCCATCGGGAATCAGGGCCCGTTCCACACATTCCAACTGGGTGTGGACCTGGTTTACCCTTGAACTTATGGCCTTGGGTCTCTGCTTCTACTTAGCTTTGACTAGCAGCTCTGCAATCTCTAACCTGGAGGAAAAAGAGGAGGAGGGAAGAAAATCCACATTTATTGCACACACCATGTGCCAGGTACACCAAGATAGAGAGTTGTGCTCATTTTATGGATAAGCAGACTGTAATTCAAAAGAACTTCTGGGAGTGCCTGGTGGCTCAGTCGGTTAAGCATCATCAGACTCTTGGTTTTGGCTCAGGTCATGATGTCACTGTTGTAATGGGTGTGGAACCTGCCAGGGATTCTGTCTCTTCTTCTCTTTCCGCCTCTCCCTGCTCAAGTGCATTCTCTCTGTCTCTCTAAAACAACAACAACAACAACAACGCCAACAACAACAAAACCAAAGAGAGCCTCTGCCCTTCTTCTGCGTTAGGACTTTGAGACGCTGGGCTCAGGGAGTGGGGTGGGGGTACCTCTCTCCGTTTCACACTGCGTTCCCCAAACTAGCCAGCCAGGGAGAGGGATTTAAGGAAAGGGCAGCCACTTGTGGTCCTCTTGTGACTGGGCTTCAGGACCAGGTGAATCATTCTCATATCAATCATTGTGAATCATGAATATGATACAACTAAAGTTATTGCATATTATTTTAGGCACCAGAATATTCATCAGTGAACAAAACAGACCTAAATTCCTGCGTGGGGAGAGCCTTCATTCCAGCAGGATCTGTGTCCTGGGAGCTCTGGACTCTCAGAGGCTCTTGTTTCTGAGGCCATCACTTTAGGGGGACAGTGCATCTCCTCCCGCTCCCTGTTTCCAGGCCACATCAGCATCGGAATGGAGATCTCCAAGATTTTGGGGGAGAAGCCTGAGCAGCACACTTTTAAAAATGAGCTCTGGCCACCTCCCTCCTACGGGTCTGTTTGCCCCAACTGTGCACAGCCTTCCTCTTAATCTTGGGCTTCATGCTCCCTCCAGGAAAAGTGCTCCCCACTTCTCTTCACTTCAGGTCCTTACTAGGAGGACTTTACATCCCAGGCCTGTGTCCCACAGATTCCAAGGGGTATGTACCACGCTCTTGGACAGGATCCCTTGATGCTCTTTCACTTGGCCTGAGGTGGGGGGAGCACCCTCCTCCTATTTCCCGAGGGAGTGGAGAGGAGACAATGCCACAGCTGTCCACTTTCTTCAAGTGATGCTCCTCTCTGGACCTTACCAACATTCACCTGTCACAGGCCTCAGATCCGTGCTGACTGATCCCAACTGCATGTGGCTCACTGAGTCCTGGAAATGTCACTAGTTCAAACTCAGATACACCATGAATGTAAAAGTCAACCGATTTAGAAGACTTCGTGTCCTAAGTGACAAAAACAAAACAAAACAGTAAAGTATATTTTAAATCACTTTTATATTGAATACATGTTGAACTGATCATAGTTGCGGGATAATATTTGATCAAATCAAATATATTATTAAAATTAGGTTTTTAAAGTTT
The DNA here is from genome assembly GCA_004023845.1 of Helogale parvula. Taxonomy (NCBI): domain Eukaryota; kingdom Metazoa; phylum Chordata; class Mammalia; order Carnivora; family Herpestidae; genus Helogale; species Helogale parvula. Next base: position 117,568 of record PJEM01004181.1, on the reverse strand, counting down.
GTAATCTGACTACTAGAAAACCTAAAATTACCTAGGTAGCTCATGGGATAGCTCTACTGAGTAGCACTGCTTTGGCTGAATGATCAGGCTGGTTTCAGTCTCTTAGCCTGTCTTGCACGGGTGGTCTTGACCCTCAACAGAGAAAGTCCAGTATATGACATCCAGAGTGTTGTTCTAAGGCCTCTGGGAACTGAGAAATGCCTTTCACACATGCATTTCTCTGGATAGAGGTGCAACAGCTTTCATCAGATTCTTCAGAAGTCTGTCATGTTGTCTCTGGGGGGAAAAAGTTAAGATTTCTCATGTAATATATTCCTAGCATATTGTAGGGGCTGGTGCATCATTGAGCATTGAAACCAGAAAATAAGAGAAACACAGGCAGCTCCGTGGTTTGCAAGGCCAGTGTAATTCCCAAGAGCTTGAAGAAATGCAACTAAGTTTTGCCTGACATCCACATATTGCCCTCCAGGATTGGAACTCTATTTTTATCTCTCATTAGGTATATTTCAGTTTACAATCTTCAGATGCTAAGGTTTCATTTCTTTTTTAAATTATACTTTGTTGCATTTTTTCCAAGGACATGGTAATCTAGCTACAAAACCAAAAGAAAGACAGAAACAGAAAAGTAGAAAAGACTGGGGGGGGCGGGGGGTGGGAGGAGTGGGTGGGAATAGCATTATCCATGGCCCTTGGAGTTCATTTTGGTGATCTTCCTCTTGTTTCTATGAAAATTTGAGTAGAACATTTGATCTCTCTCAGCCTTTTTTTTCTTTTTTGCCCATCTGTGAAATGTGGATCGCCATGCTATATCAGAGAATGTTTTTGAGAATTAAGAGAAATGATTAATTGGAAGAACTTTCAAGCTGTTATTTTCTTTATTCTGATCTCATCAACCACCACAAACACTAGTGCTATTTTTGCATATTTCCTTCCAAATAATTTTCCAATAAATACAAATGTGATGGTAATGAACAGAATACAGACATGACTTTTTGGCATGCTTTTTAAATTTCTAATTTGATCATTTTAAACTTACAAAAAAAATCACAAAAATTGTAGAGCATCTAACTTTCCTTACTGTCACTGTCTTACATAACCATAGCACAATTATAAGAAATAATAAATTAACATTTGCACATACGTTTAACTAAACTACAGATTTTATTTGGATTTCACTTTGCTGGTTTCTTTCAGGATCCAACCCAGGATCCCACACTGCAATTTGTTATTATGTTTCCTTAGTTTCCTTCAACTTGGTAATAGTTCTTCGGTAATCCTTCATTGTCTTTCAGGAGTTTGACACTTTTGAAGAATGAAGATCAATGGATCAGTCATTTGGTAGAGTATCCTTCTGTCTGGGTTTGTCTGGCGCTTTCTCATTACTAGATTGAAGTTACGCTTTTGGGGTGATACCGCACAAGCGATGTGCCCTTTCATTGCAACAATGTTTCATTACGGGTGACCCTCCCAACCTTGATAAAGTTACCACTATTTACTTTGCAACTGACATGTGTCACGGGGCAGATACTTTGAGACTAGGAAAATACTCAGTCTTTCCACAATCTTCTTTCATTAATTTCAACAACTGTCTGTGGATGGTTACTTTCCTGCAACAATCACTACTAAGATGTGCTCGTGACTACGACTTATTTTCTTCATTCTTTCCCCATTTCTTGTTGCAAAGATTCTGTAAAGGTGGGGGAGCTGCCTCTTCTCCCATATTTGTTCACTATGAACTCAGGGATCTTCATTTTATTATCTACCCTTGTTAATTGTCTTATTGTTCAAATTGTTGCCACTTTGGACATTGAAAGTTTGTTTCATTTGTTTCGTTTGATTGAGCATGGCCTTTTAACCCGTCCCCATTCTTTTTTGAACACTATCTTACTCCAGCCTCCTGTTGTAGCCTTCTCCCCTCCCCCAGGGGTTAAGGTAATTTGTTTTGTTTTCTGTGCTCTGGCCCCAGCTACAATGGGCTTTTGCCAGTGCCCCAGGACAATGATTTCCGTTCCTCTCCCTCAGGATGAAGGATTTTATTCTGTGTTGGAGAAATTGGAAGGGAGCAGGGTCCTAGAGGAGTTTTGTGCCTCTCTTACAGCAGCTGCTTTTAGTCTCCCCTAGACCTGCACCAGATGGAGGTTTTCTTGGGAACCTTCCCTGTCTTCCCTGTGAACACCTGGTAAGTTTTGAGAAAAGCCTGCGAAGGCTCCCTGTGTCTGTACGCCCCACAAGCTTCTTCCAGACTCTTCCACCATTTTGTCAATTATTCCAGATGAATTCCTGCAGGTGCAAGTTCAAGAAAAGCCAGCGCCTTGTCTTCTGTGTGCCTGAATTCTTGTTTGCAGGGGTGGGCGTGATGCTCTTCCCGACTCCATTCTCACTGGAACCCCGGAGACCCAGCATGACTAAGAGCTTACCCCCATTCTTGTTAGCAAGTTTCCTACCTCCCTGGGTCAGGGATCCATCGTCATTAGCCTAACCTTCCTTCCTGAGTAATCATCACACAGACACGCACAGCTCCCCAAGTGCTATTAGGCAGAACTTTTTGTAATTACAAATTTGGTTAACCTAGGGACCCGTTTGTGATTCTTCAACAACTGCTTCGTGTTCTGCCAGCTGAAGTCCAGGGAAACTAAGCAGCACCTTGTTAGCTCTCAGTGGAGGGGCTGGTGCAAAAGGGGGCTGGAAGGAAAGCGCTAAGGCATACACCATGCCGGGATAGAGCAAGAGGCTGAGGAGGGGAAGTCCATCCAAAATGCTTGAGTCAGATAATTGTCGGGGGCCTGCTTTGTGACTGCCGAATGCTGAGCAAGGAAACCACGTGGATTAGGATGGCCTGGGTCTTGCCTCCTCCAACTCACGGTCTGACACATAAACACATTAATTGCAAGAAACTGTGATAAATGCTGACCAAAGGTGTATACAAATGCTACAGGAAAATAGGTAGGAAAGTAATTATTTCCTGCCCCCTCTTGCCCTTGGGGGGATGCTCAGAAAGCCAGAAGGGAGGGAAAGCAGAACATGAGTTAAGATACAAAGGCTAGGTAATTTTGAAGGTGACTCCAAGAAACACAGGTGGAGAATGAGGATGAGAGTCAGGGGAGGGGAGGCAGTAAGAGACATGGATCAAGGTCAGTTCTGCAGGAGAACCTGGGTGCCCGTGTGCAATATACACCTGGGGCTATTCTGCCCCCAGAGCAACCTCGCTGGACACTGGTGACAGCTGCTGAGTCTGGGGATGGGGACAGAGACACCGGCTTAGCTCCCCTGTGCTGGCAGCCAGTCTGGTCCATAGGCAAGGATGGACTCTGTGGCCAGAGGGTGCACTCAAGCAGAGTCACAGTGACCGACTGTTGGAAGTCAGGTGGACTTGCACCAAAAACCAAAATGCTGACAGCCTTGGCTGTACGATGTGGCATTTGAATTGAACCTTGAAGGATGATGATTAGCTCCGAAGGGAGAAAAAACCCCACGGGGGAGACGGATTGGCAGGAGCAGAGCATGAGAGACAGCTTTGTTCTAGTACGATCAAGAAACCAGTTTAAGGGATAGAATCGATGGAAAGGAGGCAGGAAAAACCAGCGTGTGTTGTGTTCGACCTGGCATTTACTCCGTGGGCTGCAAGAGCAAGCAGGAAAGAGCGGGTGGGGGAGAAATGGAAAGCTGAGAAACAGGGCATGGTCAGAATCTGTCGTGATGTCCTCTCTGTCTCTGTCTCTGTCTCTCTCCCAGATCTACTTCCACATTTATCTTCAGATTGCTCTGTGTTGTGTCTTACCCCATGCTAAGGCTTGGAATTCAAAGGAAAATAGGCAAGATCTGGTCCTAGAGGAGCTGACATCACTTAGCTTTTCTTCCCATGCCAGCTTGGAAGACGACACGGATTGTGTTTCCTTTCTTCCCTTCCCGAGGGAGAGGCACCCCTGGCTCGGGGTAGACCCTCAATATATATTTGTGAGAGAATGAATTACAGTGTGTCATCATCCCTTAGCCACCCAGGCCAAAAAGGAAGAGCAGCAAGGCCCAGATTTCAGTCCTAACTCAGGCATCCATAGTTACAGGGACAGAAGTCTCCAGAATAAGCAGTACAGCTAACATGAATCGTTTGAGCACGCACAAGGAACTGTTTTGAGCATTTTACACAGGTTAAAAGACTTAAAACTTAAAATGCCCCTCTGAGTAAGGCATTGCTATTCTTACCTTATAGACTTGGAAACTGAGGCACAGAGAGGTTCAGTGGCCTGCTCGAGTGACAGAGTTGAGATTGGAACCCAAGTATTTTTTGCCATACCCTTACGATGCTGTTTCCTCAATAAGGATAATGAATCTAATAAACGACCTGTGTTCTCTCTCTCAGCCAACGCCCCTGTTTAGACATTTATTATTGATCTTTCTACCTGGACTGAACCCTAGAGACCACACAGAATACAACTTTCATTTTACAAATGGGGACACGAGCCTTAGGAAAGTTGAGTGATTTACCAAAAAGTCACACAACAAGGAGACAGTTACTAGAAACTTTCTTTTCTTTTTTGCTTCTTTCTTTTTTTCTTTTCTGGTTCAGTTTTTCTTAGTTCAGCATGTCCTTCTCTATCTAGAGCCTGCTTCTGTTCGAAGTCCAGCTCAAATCCTACTGGGTCTCCAATGCCTTCTCAAATGCCGTCTCAGAATTACCTTCTGCTCTTTGGGCTCCTACAGCTGTCATTCCCACAGCATGCCAGCTGGTAAGCATTTGTGATAATGACAGCTGTTGACTGGGGACTCTTGGGGTAGGTGGGGGGGGGGTGTCATTAACAAGGTGGCCAGGCAAGGCCCACTCATGATGCGATGCGTAGGAAAGGTTGAGAGGTGAGCCATGACCCTAGGGGAGAGGCATTCGGGCAGGAGAACTGCACATGCAAAGGATGCAGGAGGCCCCTGGTGTGGCATGTTCAAGGCATGACAAGGAGACCAGGGTGGTTGAAGTGGAGGAAGCCAGGCAGGAGAAATGTAGGCAATGTGGAGAGGAAGAACGAGTTCTGATCATTAGGGCCTTGTAAAGGTTGTGGCTTTTACTCTGAAAGAGATGGAAACCTTTGGGGAATTTTGAGCAGACAAGTGACATGACCCAATTTATGTTTTATAAAATCATGCTCACTGCCATGTGGCCATTCTGGCGGCTGGTAGCCGTGGGCGGTGAAAGCAGATCAGTAGAAGCTGTTGCAGTAATTCACGTGAGAGATGGCTTGAGCCAGGACAGTAGGGGTGGAAATGATGCTACGGCATCAGATTCTGGATGTATTTTGAAAACACAGCCAGTAGGATTTGGGGAAGGGGATCAGAGGTAGGATGTGAGAGAAAGAAAAGAGTATAGATGACTCAAAGGGTTGTAGTTTTGGAAAACAAAAGAAGGGAAATAATGTTTACTGTGATGGGAAAGACTTTGAGAGGAGGAAGTGTGACAGGCAGAAAAGCAAGATAACAGCAAGGGGGTATTCGAGATGCACGGTAAATTTGGCATGGACCTAGTCAGTTATACACATGAACTTCAAGCTCAGAGATAAAGAGTGGACAAGCAGTTAGAAATAAAATCAGAAGACCGTGACATTCCAGTATCCAGAAGAGAATGTTTCAGTCATGGAAGAGCCATCCACATGGAAGAGTCATTGGATTCAGCAGTATGGAGGCCACTGGTGGCCTTGACAAGATCAGTTTTGTTGGTGTGATAGAGATAAGAGCCTGAGGGGAGGCAGTTTAGGAAATAATGAGAAGAGAGGAAGTAGAAACAGTTACTATGGACAACTTTCTCAAGAAGTTTTGCCACAAGAGGAACACAAACGATTTGGTAGCTGGAGGCTCAGTAGAAGGAAAGGACATTAAAAAAATTTTTTTTGAAATGGAAGAAGTCATAATATGTTTCTATGCATGGAATGAGATGACCAGAAGAAACGAAAAGGAAATGATGGAGAAGAAAGAGAAGACAGTCTCCTGGAACAGCGTCCTTGAAGACATGTACGGAGGTGGATGCAGTGGGTAAGGGAAGGGTTGGTTTTGAGAGCAAGAGTAGTTTAACCCTGGGAGGAGGAGGGAGAGGGAGTGAGAGGCATCGAGAGGCTAAGATAGTGAGAAGGAATGAAAGAGCTTCTAGATGCCCAGTGGAAGATAAGCAAGGTCGTCAGACTGAGTGAAGGTGACAGAAGAGGTGCTGAAAGTTTGAAAGAGTGAAAATAAATAATAATAAGAGTGAAATAGGTAAACACAGGAACAAAATGGGTTTGTGAGAGCAACGGCCCTAGAACAGTATGGCGGTACCACTCAGTGCCACTAAGGGCTCATTCGAGCTAGGAGGACTGTGTGCTTTTCTCTGACCAGCTTTGGTGTCAGCTGAGCAAATGTGTTGTAGGATGACAGCCTGATGTAATCAAGGGAGGGAGTTGCCAGGTAATAAAGCTGATCGTGAATGCAAGGAAGCAATTGTTATGATGATCCACACAATTAATCTATACTGGACAGGGAGGGAAATAAGGCTATGAGGGAAATGAGAGACGGTAAAAATGCGGCAAGATCAATTGATGGTAGACCAGTGAGGTCAAAGAAGTGTTGAAAACGGGATGAATTTCACACTACCCCAAAATTCATTGGCTTTGAACAACAATAATTATTCTTACTCATCTGGCTACAGTTCCAGTGGGGGTTGACGACTCTGGGCTGAGGTTGGCTGGGCCAGCCTCCAAGCTACAGATTGAGCCAGGTTTGCTTCCTGTCTTGCTCATTCTCCTTGGAACAGAAGGCTGGTCTGGGCATGGCACGTTTTTCTCACAGAAATGGCAAAGCACAAGAGTTGAGTCCCCGCCACAAGTACTACTGCTGTGACACGTGTGGTTAGTATGCATAGACCAAACTAAGTCACGTGACGGAGCCAGTATCAATGAGGGGAAGGAACCACAGTAAAGAGCTTGACCTATTGGTATCTCACCTCCAACAAACCAGGAGGCTTAGGAAGCTGCCCATTATTTTTGCATAGGCTTAACTTCTCGTTAGGATGACTGTTGAAGAAGAAGACATACCCACAGAAACCAGACAGAGCTTGAGAACACCCAGATATTTTTCACGTCCCTGCTCGGCACACAGCATAACCCCTCTGCCCAATAAGAAATGCTAGACTGACATTCTCTAAGAATAAGATTGGTGAAGACAGGGAAGAAAACACAGCAGAGCACTGGAAACCCAAATCAGAATATGACATCATGATCAGGAGGCGATGTGTGCAAAGTGGCATCATGCAGCCATACAGGTTGCACACTGCACACCCCCATGAGTTCCCACTCACAGATGTGACTATATCAGAGGAGACTCTGACACTGAGGATGCATTCACAGTGGCCCCAAACATGAGTGGAGTATAAAATGGGAGCTTTGGAGAATCCTGCCATATTTTCACCATCCTTCTGGTAGGTCAATTGTAGTTTTTACCTAAATCTTTTCCATCCATCACTGCATTTGCTCCTTAAAACCATCCATTCTTGTGATTAAAAAACCAGACTTTGGGGCAGGGAGTCAGAGAAACAAAGCTAAGAAGTAGCAGAGTTGGGATGTAATACAGGCCTGTCTCTCTAAAGCTCAGGCACTTACCAATATGCTAGTTTCTCCAACAACCTCTCTTGGGGCATCTGGGTGGCTCAGTCAGTTGAGCATCTGGCTTTGGCTCAGGTCATGATCTAGCAGATTGTGGGTTTGAGCCCCATATCAGGCTCTACGCTGACAGCTAGCTCAGAGCCAGGGGCCTGTCTTCAGATTCTGTCTCTCTCTTTCTCTCAAAAATAAATAAAACATTAAAAATTAAAAATAAAACCCAACCTCTCCATATTTCAGTGGAAGTTCACCAACACAGAATAACAGCTCAACCAGCAAGCCAGCAAACCAAATGCCCTGGGCGAGCCCCCACCGCAGGCCCCAACGCAGTGAGCCTCAGACATGGAGTATGGCCTGGACAGCTTTCCTGTCTGCCTGCTCACCGCCGTCTCTCCTGGGAAGTGGCCTCGAACAAGTAACTATATTTGTAGAAGCGATAGTAGGGTCAACATGGTGACAGCCGCTGTGCTGAATCCCAAAGTCATCACAGCTCAACATTCCTAATGGACAGTCTATCTGCAAGACTTCAAGGAGAAGCATTCCTGCCTTTGGGTAAACAAAGCCCTTTTTATAAAAGCAAAAAAAGAAAATGATTCCTCAAGCAATTCCTAATGAGTTAGGACTTGTCTCTCTCTGTATTTCATTTTTTAAAAAAGTTCTCTCCAGTCTAAATAAATAAATGTTGACAGCTTCCCAGAAGCTTCCGTATGTGGCCTGTTGAATAAACAGAGAACATTTGAATGAACATTTCTTAGCTCCCTTAGCATAAAACAAGTTGTTTTTTAAAACTAAGAATGAAAAACAATTTTAATGCGGTGATGTAATCCTTGACTTCAGCAGCCCAGGTTTCTTTGTTCTTTCAACTAGGTTCTGGAAGGAAACTCGAGGAAGAAAAGAACAGGACTGAGGTTGATCTGAAACTGCGTGTTTCAAATTTTAATGTGCATAAGAATGCCCTGGGGATGTTATTAAAATGTAGATTATGAGTCCAATGGTCTGGATTATGGCATGAAATCTTGCACGTCTAATAAACGCAGATGATGCAATTGCTGCTGGTCCATGGACCACAGTGTGAGTAACAATGGCCTAACAATTTAGACTCTCAGGAGTCAATATGGCTACTCTTCAGGATGAGTTCTTGGTCTTGGCCTTTCTCTCTCTTCACTGTCATTGAACAAGTTCATGCATACAGGTGGTACCTATCCCCATCAATGCACTGATATTCTAAAGTCTCAGTGTCCGGTACAAAACTTGGACTCTCTTCTCAGATGTCTCTCAATCTGACATGCTCATTTTCATTACCACGCCCTGCATTGGATCCTCTCCTTAGTCTCTTGTCATGGCCAATGGCATCACCCCTCAATTATTCAAGCAAGACACACATGAGTCCAGATTCTTTCCTTCCCACTTCCTTCTTTATCACTTATGTATCTGGGTATTTTTTCTAAATCAACTTTACAAAGGTGTAACTTACATTTAATAAAATGCATCTACTTAAGGATTACCATCCAATAAGTTTTGACAAATTATACAATTATATTACCACCACAATCAAAACATAGAAAAAATTCATCGCTTCAAAAAGTTATCCTGCTTTTCTGTTTGAAGTTAATCAAACCCGAGCCCAAACTCCCGGTAACCACCGATCTATTTTCTATCACTAGAGTATTGCTTTTTCTAGAATTTCATGTAAATGGAATCATTGCAGTATGTACTCTTTTCTGTTTGGCTTCTTTCACATAGCGCAACACTTTTGAGATTCATTGACGTCGTTGTATATTCAGTGGTTTGGTCATTATTATGGCTGTATAGAATTTCATTGTATAATACTAGTTGTACTGATAGCCCCTGAATGGCTGAGAATTAGCTATTTATTTAGCTATTTATTTCTGTTGGCTCAGGAAAAAAAAAAAGGGGAATGGAGCTACTTGCTCCAGAATTAGCTCCAGTGCAAGGTGTCCCGTACACAGAGAAAGATCACGTGCAGCATCACATAGATCACAGACAAAATCAAATCTATTTGTTCAAATATTTATTTGGGGGAGTGGGGCAGAGAAATGAGAACGGAGGATCTGAAGCAGGCTCTGAGCTCACAGGCTGACAGCAGTGAGCCTGATGTGGAGGTCCAGCTCATGAACTGTGAAATCATGCCCTGAGCCAATGTCGGATGCTCAACTCACTGTGCCACCCAGGTGCCCCTCAAATCGATTTTTTTAAAGTGGGATCTTCCATATTAATATTAGGTGTTCATGTGTGTGTGCAGCTGTGTATAAGTGTATGTGAACACACATGCTCTTAGAGCCATAAAAAGAAACTGACAAGTGAAGAGACCAGGAAAACGCCCCCCTTCATTTTCTGCTCTCTACATTAGCCTCCTCCCTGCGTCATAGGGAAAGATGGCGGACACTATCCATGAAAGGCCCAGCATCCATCAGGTTACCAGTGGGTTCTGAGGACTCGGGGCTTAGATCCAATTCTAGGCAGCAGCCTAAACACCGCTACAGGCCCTGGCTAACGTGGAAGTGAAACGGAGATCACCTGACTGGCCAGAGCCCCAACCATGACAGCCCCTCAAACTCTTAGTGTATGTATCCAGCAATTCCTCAGGCTGCAGATTTAGAACTCAGTAATGGAGTGTCTCACCACCAGGCTCTATGAGGTGGCCCATGTGGTTTTCAATCCTCTGGCTTTCTGAGCATAGTTTTGTCATTTTAGCAAGAGAAGCTACGGAAAGTGCAACATCTCCATTCCAGCTATCACTACCTTAAGAAGAGCTCCTCTGTCTAATGGAGGAAATGTGACAATCGTTACCAAAATCTCTTAAAAGAGAAAGATTACAAAATCCTTTAACTCAGTAAATTCCAATCCTCGGTGAGTTGCCTAGTGGAATGTATTGAGAAAAAAAAAAAGGCAAACGTGAGTATGTTGAGCCCAAAGGTGAATGAAATGGGAAAAAATCTAAATGCTGGTTCAAATAGAAAAGAACTTACATGAGCTTCGAAAGAAACTGGATGAATACGTAGATACGATGATGCGTGAAATATTGCTTAAATATTAAAAAGTGATTAGATAGATCAGTGGTCAGGAGCGTTTTTCTGCAAAGCACCAATAGTAAATATTTTAGGCTTCATGGGGCGGGTTGTATTTTTTTCAAATACCCAACTCTGACCTTGTAGTTGGCAAGCAGCCAGAGACAGTACATAAATGAATGACCATGGCTGTGTTCCCGTTACATTTTATTTACAAATTCAGGCAGTGGCAGGATCTGGCTGTGAGGCTACAGCCTGCAGAAACCTGGTATCGATGAGGGTTTTCTTGACATGAAAATGTGCCCACTTATATTGATAAGTGAAAAAAACATCTCAGGTTAGAAAATGTACAGTATCTTTAAAGAACAATAATGACAACATATAAGCCTTACCAAAAAAAAAAAAAAAAAGGCTTTGAATGGCAGGATTATAAGGGTTTTGCTTTTTTTCTCTTTGTGCATACTTTTTATATTCCTTTTTTTTTTTTCTGGGGAAAGTGGAAAGCAAATCAGAAAAGGGCGTTCAAACCTAAAAATCTTAGAGACACTGTCCTGACATACAGAGAACAGTGGCACTCTGAACATCTTCCAGGTTTTGGCCACTGTCATCCAAATTAGAAGCTGAAAATGTCACCGTGTCTCCAGACACATCACCAGGCTCACACACATTAATGGAACCAGCTCAACCCAAGCCGCTGGTAGTTCACAAATGGTTTTATCAACACATGCTTCCAAACTCAGCCTGAGGGTTCTACCCTGTGTTCTTCCATGAGTTTGAATGTGACATTGAACAAGTTTTATAACCTGCAGAGTAGAGCCCTAAGATGCTTCCCTCCGGGCTCATCCTGTAATAAAGGTCCATGATTCGGTGACTACGTTGAGGGACCGTTAGCTGTTCATGGGGAGTCGTTTCCATCCTTGGATGCCTGTTAAATACCGAAACTTCGAGGTCAGATATTGCCTATTCAAAAAGTTGAGGAATGTTTTTGCTTGTCTCCTATAGCCTGCTGAATTGTGGTCATGGGATGCGGACATTTCCATGTGTGACCTGGGGTGAGCGCAACTTCATGGCAGGTTAAACTGAAATAGTATTGCAGCTTCACGGGAACTCCGATTTAATCCACTTGCTATTTAAGTTGGAAAGAAAGTCCATTTCAAAGAGATGAAATGTCATTTGTAGGGGGCTTGGGTTTAGGAGCACAGGCAAAGTTGTTCAAGGTGATACTTATAAGAAACTTACCATTAAATTTTACTTTAAAAAATTCACCTGGGGCTCCTGGATGGCTCAATTGGTTAAGCTTCTGACTTTGGCTAATGTCATGATCTCACGGTTTGTGAGTTCGAGCCCCGCGTCGGGCTCTGTGCTGATAACTCAGAGCCTGGCGCCCGCTTCAGATTCTGTGACTCCCTCTCTCTCTCTGCCCCTCCCCTGCTTGTGTTCTGTCTCTCTCAAAATAAACATTTAAAAAAAATTAAAAATTATATGCCCCCAGCTCAACATTCTGAGGAACCAAAGCTCTGCACACGTCCCGTCTGAGACTGTCGTGCCCGTGGCCTACAGGAATACAGCATCTGGCCGGCAGGCAAGGAGCTAACTAGCACATGATAAGCCCTCATTTCCAGCAAGCTTCAGTTGAGGGCAAAGCATTCATTTCGTGAAGAGCCAGAGTTCAGGGTAGGAATGACACCCCTAATGCTCCCATCAGGTGCCATTAGCCCCTCTCCAACAGCAGCCTCCCCTTTCGGGCTCCTGAGGACCTCTAATGAGCTCTTTCTAAGGCGAGATTACCATGATCCACAGAGAATGGGCTTTCAACTGACCTCTGGGAAATGGTGTACCTTTTACCTGACGTGTTCCTGCTTCACAGAGCAAGTTTCCCTACAAACCAGGCTGTAAACTGAAAAATGAGCTTTCTGAGGGTACCAAAGAGTGTTTGCTTCATCCAGCTCATCTGCTTTAGCAAGGAAATCAAGCCAAAGAACAGTAAAAGGGGAAGAAAATAAAAGATGAAGAGGTCTTGTCTCTAATGGGATATGCTGGGCACTTTCCATTTTTCACCTGGCCTGAGCTTCTGTAATTACGGTTGTTGGCAATCTAGACATGACATGCTGTAAATGGGGGTGTAGGTTACTGGTTACAAAAAAAAATCACCAATAGTGAGGCATTGTGTGTGTGTGTATGTGAATATAAACCCATGCTTATCCAGGGGCACCTGGGTGGCTCAGTCAGTTAAACGCCCAAGGTAAACGGCTCAGGTCATGGTCCTCACAGGTTCCTGAGCTTGAGCCTTGCGTTAGGCTGTGCTGACAGCTTGGAGTTTGGAGCCTGGAGCCTGATTCAGATTCTGTCTCCCTCCCTCTCTCTGACCGTCCCCTGCTTGTGCACTGTCTCTCTCAAAAATAAACATTAAAAAAAAATTTTTAAGGCCATGCTTATACAAAGCATATTGGAAAACTGTGAGTTTGGTTCAAAAAGAATAGGCAACAGTCTTAAAACTTCAAGTAATTTAAATGATAATCTGAAGTTGGCTCTGCTTCCCTTGGGAAGTCACAAGGGAAATGCAGCAAAGGCCATAAAAGATGGATAAAGGGAAAGCCTCATTGGCAAAGGCTTTAGCTTTTGACCTGACAACTGTCACTGACAAATAACTTGATGACATTATGCCTCTCTTTTCTATCTAAACTAAAACTTTTGTTCAAAACTTTGATTCAGGTTTTCATTCATTTAACATTCAATGGACACTGAGCTTCTGTATTCCGTATTACTGAAACTCCCTTTCATGATACATTAGCAGGTATATCACATAGAATGCTCCTTAAAAATACAGAAGCCCGGGCCCCAGCCCAGCCCTACTGAATCAGGACCTACTTTTTAATAAGATCCACAGGTAATTAGTATGCATGTTAAGGTTTTAGAAGCACTGGATTATGGGATGAACATTTGTTGTATGACTAAATCAAGGGGCGAATGAGCAGTTGACTCACAAAAGCTTCTCAAGCAGGACGACCCAGCTTTGCTGTGTTTACAGAGGGCGAATTTCCCCAGGAAATAACAAGTATTACAATAATAGAGCTGGAAGGTGACCACAGGGAAGGATACGTCGATTTTTCTAGCTTGTTTGCCATTACTACTTTGTCTACCATTTCCAGTGAGCTTTCTGACAAATGAAAGACAAGATGTATGCAGTCAATTGTTCCCCAGGCTTCCCAATTCCCTTTGATTATATTTCTTCCCTGCTTAAGTCTTTTGCTTAAGAGATGGTTTATCTAAGTACTGTACACAAACTGAGATGATGGAGTAGTAAGGCAGGAGAAGTTTCGCCAGAAATCGCTGTCAATGATCAGACACAAATGCCTCCTCCTGCAACCAAGCCAAGTTCAGAAACATCTACTTTTTGTCTGCCAAAAGTCCAGCTCCTCGTTATCCTTAGACTCTTCATTTCCCTGTGATCACTATTGGATAACTGCTCCTTCCCACCAAATCATGGTGTTCCATGGGCTCCTCTCCTCTGGTCTCCACAGATGGGCATCTCCATTCCCATGGCCACAGTGATCAGCTCAAGGTCAGGCACATGATTCAGGCCAAAGACAATCAGTATATCCCATTAACCTCTCTTCTCTCAGTTTAAGTATTGAACCTGTTGCCCAAGTTTGTCTCCTGAGACTTAATTCCACAATTTCTGTCAAACTGATAAAGGAATCTTTCTGATGGACTAGGAACTGGAAGGCATCAATCTAGTGTTACTGGGAACCCCTATGAGAAGAGAACCTGCGTGGAAGTAAAATTGTGATGGAGGAAAACAAAACTCAGAAATGACCGTCCAGGGGGCACGTGGGCAGCTCTGTCAGTTGAGCATCTGACTTCGGCTCAGGTCATGATCTCACCACTTGTGAGTTCAAGCCCCATGTTGTACTCTGTCCAGACAGCTTGAAGCCTGGAGCCTGCTTTGGATTCTGTGTCTCCGTCTCTCTCTACCTCTCCCCTGTTTGTGCTCTCTCTTCCTCTCTCAAAAATTAATAAACATTAAAAAAAAAAAAGAAATGAGTGTTCAAGAAAGAAAGATTGAGAAAGAACAAAACAGAGGATTTTGCTGATATACCTGAGCCTCTGAATGCCTCAAACTTGTCCTATCCTGAATATTTCAATTAAATAAGCCAATAAATTCTCTTTTACTCTTTGAACGAGTTGGTATTCTATCTCTTATATACAAGAGTTGAATAAGATACCAAAGTATCAGCAGACCCGTCCGGCCCTGTCTCGCTGGAATGGGCATCTTCAGGGTTGGACATCCTCAAGGAGGTGGTGCTGGCTGGGGTGTTTTGAAAATGAGAAAACTTGTAAATGAGTCAGAAAGGTGATTCCTTAACCTATGGGAAACTATAGGTTGATAAAACTGTTTTATTGAGTGTTTTCTTGATCCACACATTATGGAACTATTTCTC
The DNA here is from genome assembly GCA_004023845.1 of Helogale parvula. NCBI lineage: Eukaryota > Metazoa > Chordata > Mammalia > Carnivora > Herpestidae > Helogale > Helogale parvula. The sequence goes on along the minus strand of PJEM01004181.1, from coordinate 102,487 downwards.
ATGTAAGAGTCAGCACCTTTAATTCTCATGGGAATACAGTAAGAAAAGCTCTATTATCTCACAAAATTGAGGTTGACAGCAGTTAAGTCATTCACCTGGGGTCATACAGCCAGAATATCTCTTTCACTTCATCCCTGAAAGGAAAAGCTTTGGTCGGTTTTCTTTCCTTTCCTTTTTTTTTTTTTTTTTACCCATTGACTTTTAAAGAATACCCATTTATTTTTGAGCCTTTTAATTAGCAAGTGTTACTTGGGAACTGACAACATCTCAAGAGGTTACATGAGCAGGGTCACCAAAGTGCTTTATAGAAAGTTGGGTCCCCCTGAAAACATTAAAAAGTGGGTTGGAGGGGTATCCGGGTGGTCAGTCAGTTAAGTGTTGAACTTAGGCTCATGTCATGATATAGTGGTTTGTGAGTTCTAGCCCCAAATGGATTAGGCTCTCCACTGTCAACTCAGAGCCTGCTTCTAATCCTCTGTCCCTCCTTCTCTGCCACCACTTCCAGCTTGTGCACATGCTCGCTCGCTCTCTCTCTCACTCAAAAATAAAGATTTTTTAAAATTGGGTTGAACTGTCAGTATCCTGGGGTGGCTTGGCTTCCAGCAGTAGAACAATCATTGAAATGCTCATGTGGTCTGCATTTGTGCTTTTGGAAAGAATTGATAGAGCATCTCCCCCTCCCCCATAACTATTTAAGGTATTCATCAGTGATACATAGAAAACAGATGCTAGGACCTAGAGGCAAAATGATACCATTAAATAAAGCATGTAGAGAATCTTTTTAAATCTCATAAATTGAGTAATCTTATCTTGATGATGAAACTAAGGGTTTTACTTGGTGAGTCTGAAAATGGCATAGGTATTGAAGGCATGCAGAATCTTGGATTTCTAATGGGGCTCTGGGTTTTCTTGCATTTTTTTTAACCACTAACTATTGGCTTCTTAATTTCCCTAAGCCTTGCTTTTTTTTTAAATTTCTACAATAAATTTAATTACAATCTTTTGCACCATGGCTGTTACGATGAATAGACATCTGGAAAGTGCTTTGCACAGTGCCTGCCCTGTAGCAGCCACTCAGCACATCTCTCCTGCCCCAGGACAAAGCACAAACTGTGAACGTTGAGGTGAGAATCTTAGAAATCACTCTCAGAAGCTTACTGCTCTTGATAAATCTAGCACTTCTTGAAATTGATCTGATTACTGTTAAGTGGACCAAAGACTTTCTGATTCAGATATTACTGGTCAAGTTTTTATTTGTTTGTGTGTTTGGCTTTTTAATCCATGTAACTCAGTAAAAGTTTTAGTTATTTATTTATTTTTTAAAGTTTCTAAATGTTTTTTATTTATTTTTGACAGAAAGAGACAGTGCGAGCAGGGGAGGGTCAGAGAGAGAGGGAGACATAGAATCTGAAGCCTGCAGGCTCCAGGCTCTGAGCTAGCTGTCAGCACAGAGCCTGATGTGGGGCTTGAACCCACGAACTGTGAGATCATGACCTGAGCCAAAGCCGGATGCTCAACTGATGGAGCCACCCAGGCGCCCCTAACTAAGTAAAAATTTTAAAAATAGAACTGCTAGTTAAAGATGAGGTCAGATTTTTGTTTTAAAGTTAGCAATTCACCTCTGTTGTTTCTGAGGGAAAAAACAAAAACAAAAATCTATTCTGCTCTAAATCCTCCTGAGGCTGTTATGGAGTCCATGAGATAAAGTGAGTAAACAAATAATGTTTCCATGGTACTTCATAACCCTTACAGTATAAAATGCACAGTAAAAATGTTTCTAAACATTTAGAGAAAGTGAAAAAGAAGACAAGCTTTAACATTAAGTAATATGAACGGTATTGACTCTTGAAGTCATTGTGTTTGACTAAAATATTTTTCTAGTAGACACAGCATTAAATAGGGTGAGCATTTAGCCAACATAGTCCAAATCTACAATAGGAAAAAAGGAAAAATAATGAGTTGAGTAGATCATTGGAATCATGGCCAACATAAAACTTCCAGTGACCAGTGAAAATGCTAACCAATAGGAAAAGGATTGGGACCGTTCTGTCCACCTTCGGGAAAGAGTGGTGGGGTGGGGGTGGGCGGGTTCTGCAACCGCCCCCCCCACCCCCCGACAGGAGGGGGAGGGACCGGTGTAGGGAATGGAAGGGGCCAAGAAAGCGTTCCTAGTGGCAGTTCTACTGAATCCTTCCAGAGCTGGGTCTCTTCTTCCTCTCTGGCACCTTGTGGGCAAGCAGGTGATGAAGAACCAGTATACTTCACTACCACACCTGCCTTCTGCACTGCTGACTTTGGAAGACCCTTTCCAAACCAGAGCACCTGTTACCCAAATGCTAAGGATGCTACTGCTAAGGCCAACTACGCAAGTATGAGAGGAACAAAATGGGACATGACAACCTTTGAAGATTGTCGTCAAAATGTTTTCCAATGAAAATAGTTTCTAATGTGTAACAGCAGAGGTGCTGATAAGCATTTGAACAGAGTGGTTAATTGTTATGTAATTCATGCTGAAAGCTACGTGTTTATCGTAAGAATTCAGTGTTTGGAAAGGCAGAAGGTATGATCATCTAAGAGGTTCACAGTGAGATTAATAAGCAGAACTCAAAAGCATTTTAAAAATAAATTACCAGATACCAAGATGCCCTTTACCTTAGTTGAGGTTATTTGAAGGAAAAAAATATATATTCTCAAAGGAAAACTGGTGAAGGATATAGAAGAAAACCATCTGTCTCTCTCAGAGACCAAACGAGGGTCAGCTAGCATTTCCTTCTAGACAGCGGGGTATTTTCCCTCCAGCTGAGTTATTCTGTATGTGGAAGACCTCTTACTCCCTAAGTTTTTCTCTCCTTCCTGTGACTTTTCTTGAAATTCTGACCTCATTTGATCTAAAATATAGTAACAGAATTGCAGGGGCAGGGGTGGAGGGTGTGGCTGACTCTGTAGGGATGGGAAAGAATGCTTCCAAACCATTTTAGGAGGCCAGGGAGGTGCCACAGCACCATTAATCTATCCTGTCTTCATGTTGCTAACCGGCCGTTAACCCACCAGCAGCCAGAGTACCCACTGGGGCCCGGGGAGGGAGAGGAGGCCAGGGGAATGGGGTCACTATGCCTAGTTTCATTCATACTTAATGGGGACTCTATACCAGGACACCCCACAGTGACACCAACCATATCCTTGGGCACACGTACCATTAGGAGATTGTCAATCTACGCTCCTCATCAGAAAAATATTAAGCTAATTTTAATTTACAAAGCCATTTATATTCTGCCATTGCCTCGCATCGTATTCCCTAGTATATCCTGAGACATGGGATGGATTCATCAGGAAGTGTTGCCGGGAAAACTGATGATGAGTGGGGAGGTAAGGCAGAGACTGGGAGGAAGCCAAGTTCGGATACATCTTTGGTCACAGTTCCAGGGAGAGGGATGGACTCAGCTTGGCAGGGGAAACTGTGGGGCAGTGAAGGGCATACCTCAGAGCTGTCCCAGGCAGGGGGGGGTGGGGTGGGTGGGTGGGTGCTGGAGCATTCATTCCCCGGAGCCTCTCTGTAACTGGTTAAGGATTGCCTCTGGAGAATGAAGTTCCCGGATGTTACCTGTGTCAAGAGTCCCGCCACCAGAGGACAGTTCCCACCAAAGAGACACAGATGCAGACTGTCTGGAAGACAAGTGCACAGGAGGCCACATGCACAGAAATCGTGTAGGGTCTGCGGATCTGGGTGGATACAGGCCGACACTGCTCTGAGCGCTTACCCCTATTGTGGTGGTTCTTACATCAAGCCAAGGCTCAATAAGCTTTGAATGTGGAATCTACTAGTGCCTCCCTTATACGGAAGAGGAAGCTAAGCGTTAGAGGGGTTAAGTCGTTGCTCTGAAGTCATCTGAATAGACCATCATGCAGCTAGCCTTGAAACCCAAGTGTTTAATCATGTTTACCTTTTGCCTCGTGTGCAAATAAATTTAGGGAATTTGGGACTTTAAGTGATTTGTTTCTTGATCCTTGAACAATTCACAATATGTGTACCTATATCCTCATTATGAAAATTACAACCGTTTTCCTGGGTTATATAAACAACCTTTTTGCACACACCAAAGATGGTTAAAACATCTGTGACAGCACTGCATGGCTCAAGAGATAAACCCAGTACACGAGCAAAATTAATTCATGCCATTTTGGTCTTCCTACAGTGTGGCAGCAAATTAAATCCGCATGATAGGGGCAGCTTCATATAAAGCTTATATAAAGGGCAAAATGAATGTGAAATTATGTGCTCAATCTTGAGAAGAAGGATGGAATCTTAAAATTTGGGCGGCATTTTCATTTCCTCATTGCCTATGATGTATTTTTTTAAGATCGCAGTTCGTAGCTATATCCAGCTACACTCTAACTCGCATCTTAATTCCTGTTCTCTGCCATATAAACATAATCACCAAAAACAATCCATTTGTTCCCGTGTGATAAAGAACTAAAATAAGAAAAGCAGATTATCCCGCACAGAGTTTGAAGGATGGGGTGTTCCTGAAAGCATCTTGGGCTTCTGGAAGAACAGTTTCCATTCCTGCTCTTCCTGCCAGGGACTGAGGTTTGTGGGTCTGTTGGCTGGGTTAGCGTTGGTCTTCAAATAGCCTGCTGGAGACATCGGAGTCCCAGGACGGGGACTGGAAATGTTCCGGAAGTCAGGTCCTATAGTCTGAGGTCATGTGCATGGGACTACTTCACATAATTCCTCTCCAGGTATGTTGGTATTGTGATATTTCATATTCTGTGGCCCTGGTTCTCCAGATCTCCCTATTATCTGTGCCCTTTAGTATTGCCCTCTGTGGCAGACATACCCCCAAGGTGACCCCAGTGACCCATTTCCTTTTATAACCCACTCCTTTTGAGGGGACTGTGATTTGTTTGTAGTAACTAGAATGTGTAAAGGTGACAGGATGTCACTCTCCTAATTTGGTTCTGTTATAAAACTCTCTTGGTTGACAACGGGGAAAGAGATCAACTCTCCTGCTACAAAACGCATCTGGACCAGGTTGTTGGAAGGGCGAGAGACCCATGGAGGAGAGCTGACCGGCCCCACTGGGCCCATCTGGACCATCCAGAATCAGGCAACCTGTCTGCTGACCACACAGCACATGAGCCAGCCCAGCACAAGTCCGCCAAGCCCAGTAGATCAGCAGAACCCCTACCTGATCTATTGACACAGGAGAAATAATAAATGCTTGTCATTTTTAGGTCACTAAGTTTTGAAGTACTCACTATCCAACATTGGTGGTAGTACATAGTCGCCACCAATTAAAGCTGTGGGACATATGTGAGCATAAACATAGACATGACCACCCTTTTGGAACTTTTTTTTTAAATCAAGAGGCTTCTAAGCATAAAGGAGAGATTTTGGAGAGCTGAAGGAAAAGCGATGACCATTCGCTATGAACCCTTGACAAAAGAGAGATTCTTTGTTCATAAGATTGAAAATACAGTTTTAATTTTCTTCAGCATTTTACAGAGCATATTTAAGCGATAGCAAAAATAAAGGCCACGTGCATCTTTTATATAAATCTTTCAGAGGCATGGCGTTTCTCTTCTCTTCCAGGGTCCCCAACTTCGTCTCAGGACACTCCCACCAGAAGGGTTTTTGGAGGTTTGGGGAGGACAGAATCACGTGCAGCAGAAGAAGTCCATCACCCCTCCGCCTTCCATTCCACGTATCCTCACAGAACTCCGGACATTCCCCCTAACAACGCGGGGCTCCCTGCAGGAAACCTTGTAACAGTCTCTTCTTCCGGTAGGACTGGGGAGCGGGGGTGTGTGCCAGACAAGAGAGCCCTGTGGATGGGAGTCGAACAGAAAAGGACCCGCTCCTGGAAGCTACGGGCAAAAAAGCACATGAAAGGCACGTTTCCATTCTGCGGGCACAGCGGACCTGTGGGCATCGAGAGCACGGAGGGTCTGGGCAACATGAGATTAGGGGCTGTTCTTTCTCTCAGAGGACAGCTCATCACAGACTCACCACTGGGAACAACAGAATACAGGAAGCCTCGTAATTCAGTTTTGATCCCCCAAATGTCAGTACACAAATGCACTTAAAAGATTGTCCTTTGGAGTGATTTTTGTTTCCCACTTTGGAAGAGCAACACTGTGGCGTCTCTCCATAGCCTGTTTATGAACTGGCTTACGTGCAGACACCTGAAACATCTTGAAATGCTTCTTCTCTGCTCAGCCAGGTATAAATGTATTCAAATCTGCCTGCACTGATCTATTTAACTTCCACATATGTGTCTTGTAAAATGTATTTTGTCTAACAAAACAGGCCTGAGGCATGGCTGAAAGATGGGGACGCAAACATGGTGCCAGTGGCAGAGCCACAGTCCCCGAGTGGCAGGCAAAACTGTGTTCCCGAGGAGGCTGATGTCTTTGGAATGCTTCAGAGGGACCCTGTCCTAAGGATTGGACCAACGTGTTACTAGGGAGCCTTAGCGGTCCACGTGCTACTATCTGGGGTTTTCAGCTCATCGGTGACAGTGCCAAGAGATGGGTCCATCAGGAACTGCATGTGGGAGAGGTGCCCGACCTGCCCCTTCCAGGACACCCAGCGGCAGGAACCCGCCAAGCATCAGGAACTGCTGCCCGGGCCCCCCCCCCCCCCGCCACCCTGCTGGGAGATGCCAGGAGGTCTGGGATGCCCTTGCCTCCTATTTGCCCTGTGACTTCTCAGTTTTTATTTGTAGATTTGTCCTACATCTTTGAAAGAGTCACCTTTTATCCTTAACAAATTCTGACTTCACTTTGGAGTACTTCTGTTTACATGCCTCCTGCCATGCTGTGTGGGGTTCATAAAAATACTTCATACATTCCTTCTCGATCTAAGGTAGCCTACACCAGCTCCATTACCTTCCACATTTACTGAAGTATGAGGTACACAGACTTGTGTGAAGGGCAAGGAGAGCTAAAATTTAATAGCCATGCAAAAGCATTACATTCCCTTCCAGAATTCTGACTCAAGTGGTGCTTGAAATGTGGAACTAAATCATGGATTAAGAACATTATTTTATAAATGACCTCTGCCGTCTGACTTACAGGTGCTAAGGCTTAAAGCTTTGGTTCCTCTTGGTTTGTTATTCTAGTCCAAACCTCTCTCTGCTTGTTTTATGGGACCAGTTTATGACACATTTGCAGAAACTTCAGCTCATTTTTCATTTGTGAGCTCACTAGATCAATCCCAAGCATCTGTCCAGACTTGCCAATTACCTGGGTTTCTATAAACAACAAAACTTCTATCTTTGTTCAGAGGAAACAAAGGGAAGCCACTTTCAAGTGACAGCCTTTAAACAGTCACATATCGCTGTAATGAACACACTTCTGCTACCTCTGACTACAGCTCCTGGGTTCAGTGCAGAGCCTCATAGTGCAAAATGGGGGGGAAGGCAGCTTGGTACCGTTTGAGGAACAATATTCAGTCTTCAACTGAGAATAAAGTTCACTTTTAGGATAAAATCAATGAATTAAAAAAAATTGGTTCATTACTGCTTATATGTAGTAAAACAAAACAAACAAACAACAACTAACATAGCTCACATCCCAAGAATGCTGTTATGCTCCTAGGCTGTGTGATCATTTTTAAAACAACTGTTGCCCATGGACCCAGAGGACATGTAAATTTGCAATATCCATCAGTCACTCTGTCAAAATCATAAAATCCTTCCCATCCCTGTTGCAAATCTCAGAGCAACATCACAGCAGGAATGTAATCAACCATAACGGTCATATTTACAATATGCAGTTTAACTGCAATGACACATGTAAGAATTTCTTTATCACAAAGTTGTTTCTCTGAGACATCTGTGTCTTCCTATTAATCTGAAAAATAGCATCCAAGGGTAAGCAGCACATTTCAGTGGAACAAGTAATCTATCCCAAACTCTGTCCATTTCCATCAAAGGATACTCTCTGAAGATGTGGAGGTACACAAGATATACTTATTATCACATTTAGTTGTTGACCATGAAGAATTTCATGTTTTGAGGGAATTTGACCCCAAGAGTCAAGGTTACTACATGGAGGCGCTAGGTTTCCTTTGCTCACACGCCCTTCATAGCTGCGTCACCAGGGTGCTGAGGACCTGGTTCAGCCTGATTCTAATGCCATTGCCTCTCCAGCTGATTTCTGTGTCATGAATACACACCACAGAAAAACTAAAAGGCAAACAATAAAAGTACATTACAAAGAAGGATTTTCCTCCTTCAAATAGAAGCTGAAGCCATTTCTAAAGGAATCCAACATATTTCCTGTACACGGTCCATCGTCATTCCAAAGAGAGAGAAACAGCAATAAAAATATTGTGCGATTCAGCAAATCAAATAGAGGGATGTGGATTCCATGCATATTAATACTGATAGAGTTGACTAAACAATATTATTGCCCTCACACATCTTACATAGGAGTGGTGAAAACCTGATGTTATTGCTGGAATTGCATGGAATCAACCGGTCCAGTATTTGGTTTTGATCATCAAAATTCATAGTATTTAATAGTCATAGGTGGTACCTCTAAGAAGACCTTCACTCCCAATCATTTCCATCATTGGGGTAAACTTCATAACAGCATTTCTTAATTAGGGTCTGTTTTAGAATGCCCGGACTATGCACCCTTCCCGATACCACACAAGTGTCCATATTATACTCAAACAGCCTTTCTCTAGCAAGTTCCTGAAATTCACCCATGGGCACTGGGTCTAGTGTCCATGTTACTATTCCCTAGGGACCTCTGATTACATGTCACACATCTAGAAGAAGACAAGGTTAACGACCTAGCAAGCACACATGCCTGCTGGGTCACTTCCCTGAAAATGGGACCTTCTGCTTTGAAAAAGCAAATTAAGGTTTCAAGTGCACATGTGCAGATCGAGTTGGTAGGTCAAAACATAATTAACGGAAGCATTTGTGTATCCAAAGCGATCCGAAGAGACTGATACAGATTTTGTCCCACACAAATATTCAGTGACTGAAAGTTAGATGGATTCACGGGGATTTCATTGCACAACAAATAATTAACAATTATGTAGAAGAAAAAGAAGAAAAATGTAAATGCAGTCAAGAAAAGATTATGAGGCTGATGACGCTCTTTGCATTACAGCGCGGCTCAGAGGGTGAAAACAAAATGATCATTCTTGTTCTTTTGCGAGGGCAGGGGACTCCTGGTTGGAAAGTGAGAAAGCGAGGGCTTTTGAAAAGGTAACATCACTGTGGGGATGAGACTCCGTGCACGAAAGGGATCCCTTCCCAGTGCCTAACTTTCTCCTGGAGGCCTGCCCTTGCATTGGGAGAATGTGGATCCAGTGACTGGTAGTTGAAGAAGGGAATCAAATAAAATACATTCATGACTTTGGCAAAAGAATGCATCTGTCAGCAGAGAGTTGACCAGATTAAGCTGCTGGTAAACAGGACATCCATGTGTTTACCTTCGTTCATCCGTACTGGCTTCTAGAATAATACATGGTATTTCTAAGGTCTAAATGAAATAGAAACATTTCGCTCCCTTTCTGGTCTAGAAGGGCAACTGTATGCATTTGAAAACACCTTTCAAGAAATCATTTCTCTGTCTTTTTTTTCCCTTTTTTCTTTTCTTTTCTTTTCTTTTTTTTTTACTAAGGTGTGACCTCTGAGTACTCTTCTCTTCTAACCATTGTTGATTATATATTATCATTTGAGAAAGAGCCTTATTGTTCAAACTTTCACCCGCAGCTTGGTTTATTTCCAGGTATCGGCTTCCATCACAATTGCAATTTATGCCCCTGTTAGGCCTCGCCTCCTCCACAGTGAGGAAACGTGCCCATTCTGTACAGGAACAGATATAAAAAATAATAGTGCAAGTTCAATTCAGTTGGGATAGGAATAAAATTTTACCTGGGTAGATCAAAAAAATCATAGCTTTTTGATTTTACACATAAATTTCACATATGGATGGAATTGGTCTGAAAGCTGAAACTGACATTTTTCATTACAGTAACTGCATCTGTTACTTAAAATTACAGTGTATTTGTAATCATCAATTTGGCTTAAAGACAAAGATTCCTTGGCAATTTTTCGAAGGCATTAGTTACAGGAAATGTGGATGTCCTTTAAGTATTGGATGTACAAATTGTAAAAATAGTATGGATTCACATTAAGAGATTTTCCAGACTATACCGAAAGGTGATTATGTTTCAATCACTAACTATATTGAACTAAATCCTGTTCAATGACACTAAAAATATATCAGTGTAAATAAAGATACCAGAACTCAGTGAGAAGTAAATCAAAAGCAGAATTCCAGTTTTCAGAGGACTATATAGACTTAGAATGTTCTTCATGCAGTGCAGTCTGACTTGACAATAGGGCATGTCCTGATGTTACACCACTTACAAGAAGCCAGGGGAAGAGATTTTAGCCCAATAAGAATCTAGACAATTTTCATCATGAAGTCTCCCTACAAAGGAAAGAAACACTCTTTGGCATTCTGATTTCTTGTGGTTTTAGGGTTGTCTCAATGAATAAAGGAGGGACTTATATTTTGTTATATAGCTTATTTTCATTTCAAATTCCTAAATAATAAAAACAGTAAAACAATGTAGGTAATTTTAGTAAGGAGGGAATTAGAATAAGGAATATTGCATCTCTTTCATAGATTCCATGAACTCTTCAAAGTGCTCTAAAAACACTATAAGTTTGATTAGCAGCAAAGCAGTAGCCTAACCAAAAACTCTCCCCACTCCCCCCTTCTATATGTATTTAAACATACACCGCACAGCAATATACTCTATTCGTGTAGCTTACGTCCGGCAATCTGACAGTTATTCCCAGAGGCTGTGCAAGGTTACAAATACTGTCTACTGTCTTCAGACCACTAGCACCCAAGTGGTTAAGAGAGAGCCAATCCTTTCCTTGAAACAACAACAATAACAACAATAAAATCCAGTCACCTATTTTGAATTTTTTTAAATAAGAAAATTGGGGAATACAGTGAATTACCCAATATATTATGAACCTGGGGCCTTTATCTAAAACTATTTTTATATATGGAAGGCTAGATGCCTTTAAACATAGATTCGGCAATCCTAAATATAAGTATTCCATTGAAAAATATGACTCTGTGTGTGTGTGTGTGTGTGTGTGTGTGTGTGTGTTTGCTTTTGTCTTGTTTTTTTAACTTGGAGGAAAGCTCCTTGAGGAGCAAGTTTTCTTCCCACGGATGAATCTTGCAGCATCTTCTCCCAGGAGCACGCTCAGTGCGCTGTCATCTTGTGCCTGCCGGGTCCAAGGAGCAGAGCCTTCCCACACTGCCCCGGCCATGTAACCTAGCTAGCACAGGGCCTCCAGAAAGAGGTCTTGGTCTTTTCTTTTCCATATCCTTACAGCAGCTCCCAATCCCTGGGCATGTGGTAGAGTTGAAGTCCAGAACCTGAACTTCACAAGGAAAACCAAGTCTGTTCAAAATGTGGGGTTTTCATCTTTTGGTTGGGTGATTCTTGGTCCCCCACGGATAGGAGTGATATCTAGAAGATTCAAAAGTATAAAGAGTTCTCTATAGTCACACGTATTTGATTTCACACATTCAATTTTAAAAGCAGTAGCTAGGGTGTATATATATATACATATATATATATGTATATATATATATATAAATCACAGTAAAAAAAAAAGATGATTCTAAAACAAAATAGGATGAAGCATTTTTAGAAAGCCACCTTTTTGCTGAAGTTCAGTGCTAACGGGATCTTTCTCAAATTACAAACTCAATTAGAAATGATAACCCTTTAGAGAAGAAAATAAACAGCCACTCAAACATCTAATTTACATGTTATCAGTTAATTGGGGGGGGGAAAGCAATGCAAAGTGCTGATTTTTTTATCTTGCAAATTTTACTTCTCAAGACAGATTTCATTGTTAAAAATGGTAATATGTACTCCTAAGTATATAAGGATGATTTGCTTGCCATTTATTCCTCACAGGATTCAGTTTTACCCTCACAAACAACAATGATAAAATTAAGGCATGCTAGGCTGTCTCCTTCTGGTACGGAAACTAAATGTTTATGAATGCAAAACATAATTAATCATACATCCTGCAGATGATCAAGAATTCAGTGTGCTGGGCTGGCCAAGCCTGTTTTGACCTTCTTTCATTTTCTTTATACTACTTTCTTCCTCTCAACTCATTCTACCTCCTCTTCCTGGAAGTCTACAAATGAGGAATTCCCCATTTTGCTTAGGGCTCCTTGCTGCTATTTCTCTTTCTGTTACTATTTTCTTTCCCTAATACGCATTTTGTGCCCAAGACGGTCCTCCTAACCAACTGTCCAAGCAGTCTCCCCTTTATTTAAATAGTTGCAGACACTGTCCCTAAAGATAGCTAATTGATGGATAATGGCTTCATCCTGAGGCTGTCAGTTTGATAATGGTATCTCTCTATCCCTAACTAAACATTCTCTCTATGGCCTAAGCTAAAAATGTGCCGTATCTTGGCTACATGCTTTAACTGTTGTCTAGGTATTTTGTAGATGTGTATAAGTTTGAACTGACCGTCTGAAGTTGTAAACTTCAGTAATACAGAAACTATGTATGCAATTCTCTGTGTGGTGCTTGACCAAGATCACTAATAACACTCTGTAATGATGATGACAATGATAAGTTGCTGACAATGACAATGAGAACAGCAGATCTGGGTAGGTACTGGTGACTGTTGGGAGAGTTAAAGCAATGTTTCCTGTTTCCCACCACACGTGAATGATTGAAGAAATACTGGGGTAAACAAGGTCAACAGATTTCTTACAGCACATCTCAGACTTCGTAATATGGTTATATGTGTCTACATCCTCTGAATATGGAAAACTGTACTTTCACAGTTTCCCAAATATATTTGATCACAAACTCTTATTTTTCAGGGACCATCTATTAACATCTGTGAGAATATTGGCTAGTTTACGGAACCAATTAAGGAAATACACTCTAGTGACTCTAAATGCATGTCCGGTGATATTTAGCATGCTCAATCCTCTGACTACAGAAAAGTCACCACTGACATGGCTGATTTGATTCATATTTGGAATTATGTGTATTTCCAGCTTGTGAACTATTAGGTACTTCTGAGTGGGAGCTGACTTCGTTCTTGGGGATTAATTTGGAACACCGATAAAGAAGTACTTTAAGCATAGCCAAGGGTTATCTTTACTAGTAAACTGTGAAGAGTCTTCTCTCAAGGTATATCCTTATCGTTGTTATTAGATGAAAAGGGAATATCATGGCTGTAAGAATTTTTAAATGGCTGATCCATTTCCATTTGGAGCATTTCAAGAAAAGTTTATGTATGTCATGTCCAAGGTATTTCGCTTGAACTTGACCATTTAAATCGTGTCTCCAGAGTCTACTCACAATTCTGAATATAACTGTAAATAATTTTTTTCTTGTTACTAGGCATCTTATCATCTATTCATTATAATAAGAAAATGTGCAATGTCTTTTAATAGAGGAGTGCATCTTCGGAAGTAGAAATAATGTTTGAATTTTTAAAAACTTAGTGACAGAACTAAAAAAGGATAAAAGTGAATTTAAAAATAAGACTAAGACTAAATTTTTTAGGGAAAAATAAGAGCTCTTGGAAGAGCTTCACAACTTCCTTCCACATCTGGTTTTTCACTGACATTTAGTTTCTTTTCTGCCAAAGGATAAAGCCATTCATTGCCCACGATCCTGAGTCGCTGCAAGTATGTAGGTAAATCATGACATCAATGACCTTTGCCCCTACTCTAAGCCAAAGTCACTTAAAATAATAGGGGGTGAGAGTCAAGAACAAAGACACTCCGTACTATTCATAGGAGGTTGGATGTACTCGGCCCAAGAATAGAAAATGAAAATTCAAAATCTCCCCAAGGGCCGTGGGAGAAGAGTGATTATGAAGATGGTGATTTTTATTAATAATATACCTTTGGAAAAATGAGAATTACTCATCATCTCTCTGTAGTTATAAATCACAACAGAACTAACTCAACAAAGGTAGTATTTTGGAAATATATTATCAAGCCGAAAGAGCAAGCAGTTGAATAAAGGTAACTGTGATTCACATGAACAACTTGTTGAAATGAGAGAGGGGGAAAAAAGTTGGAGACTGAACTAATTTCAAAAAAGAATCTAATTTCCATATAATAACCCTCACAGAATGCTCTTGAGGCCTCTTTCTCTTACCATGGCTAATACCTTTGGAATGACTTCTGGAATGATTTAAATAGTGGTCACAAGATAGCTTCACCAGCTGGAAAGGAAGGCAGTTCCTTCAGGCATAAAAGGCCATTTTGAGAGAAAAAACTAGGGTGACGTGGAAGAAAGCCACAGAGAATGTGTATGTGGCTGCTCATGATCAGCGTGATAAAGTTAGGAGGGGCTCCTTAGAAAAGCCAAGACACAACTCGTGTGGTAGATACTGTGGGTGCCCGCCTGCCCTCATCCACGCCACGTCACAGTGTGCTGGCCTGCTTTTCAGCTGCTGGCACCTGCGTTTCTCTTCCTGGAGATCTCTCTGGCCTCTGGAGTCTGCACTGTCCACCTTTACAGAAGGCCAGAAATGCCAGGGAACTGACATTCTCCAGGCAACGACCACAAACAATGGCGGCTGGAAATGGAGGACAAATACCCCGGCTCCCTCAGCCCTTGAGTGGATAACTGAGCTACATGTTCAGTCCCGGCTCTCAGATTTCCCCAGTGGGATCGAGCTCCTGTCGGCCACAACCATAACTTGCCTGAAAATGAAACCTTTATGGAATTATTTCTTCACTCCCTGTGTTTCCTGGAATTGCCTCTCAAGTAAACTAACTGTAGTCACATTTTTGTGCCCAGCACTGTACCCAACAGTAAAAGGCAGGAATCAGAACAGGACAAAAGTGAGAAAACAGTATATTTTTAAAGCACCGATAGGGGTTAGATTAGAAGATAATACCTAGCCCCAGTACACTGAGGTTTCTCACTCAGTGAGCAAGAGGCAATATATAACAACAAATTCCCACCAACATATCTCAAACTCACCAGATTCTTTGTAGTTGTATTCGGCCCCTCCCCCACCACCGTATTCTATACAAATAATGGGTAGACTTCAGTGATGGAAATCTGTGTCTACAGGTCTACTAGAATGGAATAAATGTTTAATAAAAAAAAGAAGGAAGAAAAGCTAAAAATGCCTTTCCATTTCATTATGTTTCTTATTTTTTAGGGGAGTAAATTATCACTAAGCTACCCCCCCTTTCTTTTTCAACAGAGAAACACCAGCTGCTTCCATACAAAAGATGGACAATATACACTCTACTCATGGTTGTATTCAGGCTGAGTCAAGAGGGTTTACAAAAGCATTTTAAATGAAAGTTGAAAAAAAAAAATCTCTGGAATCCAGGATAGAGAAATCAGATCTAACATCCCATGATCTTCACTGATCTTACATCTGAAAGAAAATTCCAGACCTCACCTGGTAGATGTAAAGTTGTAATAGCCACTTTCTTCTAGGACTTCTTCAATCACAGTCTGGAGTTGGAAAGAAAATCAGCTTAGTATTGAATTAAAAGCAACAAAATGAAACTGTTCAGAGGCGCTGCCGGCGAAAGCCTCACCTGCATCTGCTCATATGTTATTCCCTCCTCCAAATCAAAGGTGGTGCACAGACCTGAAACAGACAGATCGTGGAAAGTCTGAACTCTGGTTCATGATTGCTCAGACGTTTTTTGCAATGACAGCTCAACTGCTGTGAAACCAGGGTGAATTCAGACATGAGGAACAGGAGTACTTATAAGCACATTCCCAACGGTCTTGCTTTGAATATTCAGACTCTTTGTTTCTCTTCCTTTAGTAACTGGCTGCTTTTTGGGTGACCAACACAAAATGATACACAAATAGTACACAAAGATAGAGGGGCATCTCACACGGTATAAATTGGGTAATTAAGTTAGAGGGGGGTGTGTGCCCCAAGGACAGGTGAGGAATATTCCAAACGCAAACTACTTGGTCGGTGAGTTTTCTGATCAAGGAACTCTCTTTAATCTACCAGCAAAACCAGCAAATATGTGCTAAAAAGAAAATGAATTCTTAGAAAGAGACAGAAATAGACAGTGAAAAAGGAAGACCTGGCCCTTTCCTGCGACTGCCTAGAGGGAAATAAAATACATTTAGTGCCAGAAGGCAATACTGTCTTCGGTGTCTGTTCTGAGGATGATCTTCCAACACTTCGCCCAGCTGAGAGCCACCCAAGGCGACACTGACCAGCTTCCACTCCAATCAGTCAACACTGGCGTGCAGGGAGGCGCAGGAGCTCCCCTCCACTTAGGAGAAACAAAAGGTCAGGGCTGACGTCCAGGGGGGCAAGAGGCTTACAAATCCTGGCAACTCCTCTTCAAAGCTCTGCATCAAGGTGTTCCCGCAAGTGCCCGCAGGAAGGCTCTGCTGTCCGAGCTATCGGCCAGCCTGCTGGGACTGGGGTCACCCGCTCCGCCTTGGTGGGGAAGGCAGGGAAGGGCATAGGGGAGGGGCATGTCAAGCCGCCAGGCTGCCCCGGGACTTGCACCAGGGCTCTGGGTTTCATCAGAGTTGCTACTATAAGAAGTCTGGCCCACAGACTGACGGACCTGCCCTGGGGTTAGACTTCAGACAACAGTTTATCTTGTCTTATGGGTTTCTTAGGTGGTATTTTAAATGTAATTCTGCCTAAAGGTTGGCTTCATGCCGGAAGGTCAAGACTTAGGGGAAGTTTGAGAATTCATACACGAAATGATTTGTCTAAACTGAGGAGTGAGGGGACAGTGAGTCTCCCTTTAACCATCACTCCTATCTATTTCAGAACTCAGTGATGCAACTATGCTTTACAGGGATTTCGAAAATATTTAGGAACTCTGAAACTTCAGAGTAGCTTGAAATCCTCTTCTGAGAGTTCAGCCACATTACGCTGGTCCCCTGCTAACGGCCAAGCACTCTTTATAAGTTTACACTGATCCTCACCGTCACCCGATAGTGCAAGTACCATTTTTACCCCCATTTTACAGGCAAGGAAACTGGGGCTCAAGAGGTTAAATAATTTGCCCAAGGTCAACTACTAAATGGTTAAGCTGAGATTCAAATACAGGCGTCCAGGTTTGGAGAATCTGCACCTTTCATCCCTATGCTATCTGGCCTCCTTAAACGAGATTTATGCAAAGAAGAAAAACATTTAAATATGTCTAATGTGGATTCTTCAGGTAAGTGTCAAATTTTCTCCATTTTAAATATCCAGACTCTTCACTTCTGCTTTTTATCTCCCTGGATGCCTTTAGGCATTTGATTTTCCATCATCAGATAAGCAAGAAGAAATAAGAGGAAATACAATTCACCCACGCAGATTCTGTTTGTTTATGGCATTAATAAATGATCAAGGAAGCTGCCACAGTGGGGTAAGATAAATCTCAGGGAATTTCTATATTCCTACTCTATATCCCTTCTAACTATTGCCTTGGAGAATCAAAATAAGCTCTATCTTTCTTTTAAATTGAAGAAAATCTCTTAAGGATGGCTGTTGATCCAAAGAATAGATTTCTTTGTGAAAAGCCAGATTTACTGTGTTGAGGACCTTTACCTGTTGGGTCATCCGGGGACAGGCTGTTTCCACCTGATGAATGACGTAATAAATGGTAATCCGCTGTGAAAAAGTTGGGCTCGATCGGTTCCGGAGATCCCTGAGATAACTGGAACAGAAAAGGCCAAGTCACATCTTATGCTGCACGCAAATGACAGGAGCCCACTTTCCCTGGGTTTCAGCAGAGAGAATTTAGCGCTTTGGTTTTCAATCCCTTGTAGGGATTGAAATAGGTAAGGGTGCATCTTCCTTTCACAAGAATTCATAAATTAGAGGCAGGCAAATTACAGCAAAAGCAAGGTAGACAATTCCTTGGTCACATGAAAAAGTAAAACCAACTCTACACTTTACAGTTTTATGAGAGTAAGATAAAAATGGATAGAAAAATAATGGCATGTGCTTGGAACATCAAAATGTTATTTGTATAAGATGTCTGAGGAATTAATCCAGTTATTCAACAGAATGACATGTTTAACCCACATCATCGTTGTTTTTCATGTATCTGCTTTGAATAATGCCTTCTTGTTTGACCAACACAAGTTTCTTCATACATTTTTCTAAATTACTATTGCTTAATTTTAATCTCCAAATATGAATCCCCAACACTCTAAAGGAGAGAGTAATTCACTGAATGACAGAATTTATGAAGGTTCCAATTATTTAATGCTCTTCTATAAAGCTGAATTTTTTAAAGCAGAATTTTAGGCTATAAACATTTCTCAACCTCCTTTCACCTTTAATTCCAACCAGCACTCCGACTGGCCAAATTTTCATGCATGCGTTAATATAACATATTAAAATGCCAAATCTTATTAATAAACCAGAAACAAATGGCACCATTTAGACAATGCAACAGTAGTTGCCTTGGAATCGCATGCTCTGCTCATGGATTAAAATACACCATTGTTCAGTCACTTGAGAAAACTCGCAGTATTCATTAAAATTCAGTAGCTATGCCTGTCCTGTGACCCACCAATCACACTCTTAGGTATCCGCCCAAGTGAGGACTTCAGTCCATCAAAAGAGATGCTCAAGAATGTTCACAGCACCTTTATTCATAATAACCCCAAACTGGAAACAACCCAAATGTCTACAGAGAGGAGAGATGGATAGACTGTGGGGTGCTCAGCCAATGGGATTTTGCAAAGCACAAAACAGAACAAACTATGGATACAAACAGTAACAGGAATGAATGTTGAGCAAAAGAAGTCAAACACAAAAGAAAACGCAACGTATGGTTTCACATATATGCATTTTCACAATCAGGCAAAGCAAACCAATGGTGATGAGGGTTAAGATAACAGTTACATTGTGGGAGGGGATTGGACTAGGAAAAGGCAAGTGGGAACCTTCTTCAGTACTGGGAATGTTCTACACAGTGATAAGGGTGGTGGTCAAACATGTGAATGTGTATATAAAAGTTCACGGCGCTGGACAGGTGCCTCACCGTATGCGCTGTGCACTTCCTACCTTAATAAGAACATTTTATATTAGCAATTGGAAATTATCCCATCTATATCCTGTGGATACTATTCGTATAAATCAGTTTTGTGTTCTCTAGTCTCCATGTTGCCAACAAATACTGTACTGTAGGAAAAAACTAAGGTTTCATCTTTTTATTCTTGAAAATGTATTTTCTTTAGACTTGAGTGACAACTGATGAAACTAGTAACGCATCTGTAAAATGACAAGATCGTAATATTGCAACCTAGTGCAATGCACGAAGATGAGACAGTCACAGGGTTACTAAGGCTCTCATCAGTGCTTTCAGGATGCCACAGAGGTGGCCCGAATCACTCTGCATTTCTCAGAGCCAAGCTCCCACGTTGCTCCAACTAAGCTTCTTAATACATCTTGTAATGCTGAAAATGACTTCCTGGTATTGCCTCCCAAGTGACTTCAGATGGGATTGTTTTTCATGGGGTTGAGCAGAGGAGTAGTGTGGCTGTGTGAAATGCTCACCCTAATTAGAGAAGGCTTATTTAAGTCAACTTAATTATTTAGTAAACACCTTGGACTCCTCTTTCACAGACAGGAAGTCTTTAAAGCTCTACAGTGAGGTATGTGAATGGTGACCCAGAGAGACCAAGATAGCCATTTTACAGTGACAAAGGCAAATCCTTTTCACTGAAGCAAACCTGGAAGAGAGGAATGCTTCAGATTTCCAGTGCCTTTCACATATGCAGTCTCCTTCGGCTCAAGCACTGCCAGTCCTCAGGGCGATGGGCCCACGGACGAAGGCAAGGACTGAAATTCAGTTGTTGTGTTTGTATCTCAGATGCACTTATTTTTATTCCAGAAACGTCTCAGAACTACTTGCAGTTCAGTGTTTTGACCTACATATTCTCTGAGTAGATCTATTTTGCCCCTTGCCGTGTGTCACATTCGGAGCAGTTGTTGTCAAGCAGGGACGAGAACTATGGAGTCCCATGTGCAATGCTCTCTCCAGCTTATCAGCACCAGGCTGAGCAGCATGGGACACAGAAATGATGTGGCCTGCAATTCAGAAAATTGGGCTGATACACAAGAACAACAGGGGAAGAAATAAACAATGAAGTGTAAAGGGAGGTGGGGAGTTCTAAGCTTCTAAAAGGAAGTAAGCTTCAAGAAGACCAGCATGATTTTCAGAAGCTCTGGGGCAAAAACACTGGAGCCAAGTCTTGAAGGACAGATTTGGGTGGATGCAAGGAAGCGAAGCAGACATTCAGCAGGTGAGTAGAAGTTGGGGGCAAAGGCTGGGCACTGCATCCCAGTAGCAAGGTGAATAAAGGAATGTGACTCAAGTCCACTTTACGGAGGTGTGGGGAATCTAGGTTGAAAAGAGGAAGGCAAGTGCCATTCATTAATTCAGTGGGGATCTTCTATCAACTATTGTGTGCCACACAGAGGTCCAAACAATGAAAACAACCAACGGTGGCCAAAATTTCTACCCTGGAGCTTACTGCCTATTTGGGGAAGAACATGTCTGTGAAATATTCACCTGGGTATATGGAAAATCGCAACTGTGCTGAATGCAGCAAAGGACAGGCCCGTGGTTCTAGGAGGTAACAGATTTAACTTAGATGGGAAAGATTTTCTGGAAAAAAAATAACGCTTCTTCTGAGAACTGAAATAAGTGGTAAGAATGAGTAAGGGATGGAGAAGGAAGATCTTTAAAGGCAGGAAAACAAGCATTTTCAAAGACTCGGGAGGAAGCTGCATTGTCCACAGGCTCCAGACAGTGCCTGTGGCTGCTGTTAGACAAGGAAGGGCAAGAGAATAGGGGATGAGGCGGAGAGGTGGGCGGGGCTTGGGCCAAACAGGTCTGTCAATATGGCGGGCAGGATCTGGCAGTTTATACTAAGGACCCCGAACAGTTTTCTGTAGGGGTGTGTGTGTGTGTGTGTGTGTGTGTGTGTGTGTGTGTGCATGTGTGACATGATCAGATTTCTGTTTTGAAAGGATCATTCTGGATGCACTGTGCACAGTAATTTGCATGGGGCTGGTGATGTCAAAGTCAGATGTCAGACCCGGAGGAGGGCTCCTACAAATAATGCGAGACTAGAAAGCTGGGTGTTAAAGTTTAGATGGTGAGGCAGGAAACTGAAGGCTATAAAGGTTTTTAAATATGCTTTAAAAACAAAAGACAAAACACAAAAGCCAGTGTTCAGAAACTCTTAGTCCGGCAAGATGGGTTGGAGAACAGAGAGGTCATCAGAGAAGCTGCGGCCTGAACAGCGGGGAGAAGTGCTAAGAGCCTGGACTAGGTGTCAGCGAAGAGGAAAGTCAAATACCCTCACTAATAACACCAGTCGTGCCTACAGCCATATATGGAGTAAACATTCTAGACACATGTGATGATCTATCTGGTTCTTAAGGCCACCTCTAAGGTAGGCATTATCCCAGTTTTACAGCTGGGGACACTGGGAAGGAATCTGCTTGAGGATCAAGGCTAGCAAGTGGCAGAACCAGGGCTGTAGCATCGAAGGGTGAGCAAAACCGCCTGTGTCAGGAAGGCCCCCAGGTATTAATGACTCACGGGACAAAACAAATAACACGGAGCAGTTGAATACGACTGCAAGGTTTAAAGACTGCGCAGAAGGAAAACATGCTTCCATTGATCGTGATGCAGTTGGAGGGAGGAAGCAGGTGACTGAGTCCAATTCTAGACACACCAGATAGGCAAGGAAATGCTGACCGAGCAGGCGGAATATGGATGCTACCACAGAACTGGTCAAAGCAGCGGCCCTTACGGCTGGCGGAGGCTCTGAGGCGGCCCCGCAGTCCTGAGCCATGCGCTGTGTGGTTCTCTCTGGCCTCCGGAAGTCCTCCCATCGCTGGCTTGTATGTTCTGTGTGGAAGAATGCTTAAGACCCTCCTTGTGAACGGATGTAAATGACTGTCCACACTTCGGAACTAGAGCCAAGTAAATATTAGAGGGAACAAACTGTGTCAGTGTTACCACCCCCCCCCCCAAACTCATTGGTTTTGAGTGAGTATCGAGCAATTCTGGCATTTTACTGTTCAAGTGAGAAGATGGTGCTTTTTCAGGCAAAACCCAAATGAGAAACAAAAAAGTGTAATCTTCATTAAATCCCCCAAAGTATATCCTCTCTTCCATATTATAAAAGAAGGGGATCTTTGCTGAAGAACAACTACACCAATTATTTGGACTCTCATCTACTGAGGTAGGGCTCTGAAGGAAATGAAACAACGTAAACGAAATGAGGTGCCAGAAGTGAGAACGTTTTTAACCCACTGCATCACACTTCACTCGCCAGCCCTCTGGTCTTTTTCCCTTTAGACTTCCCTGTCCTCTTTGACTGAATTATAACATGTTAAGACATAACATACTATCTTCTTTTTCATCTTTCCTGACCTATAGCTCCTTTCTAGTCTTACAAATATACGCCCAGTATCTGTATTCACTATTCTGTTATACACTCTCACGTACGCATGTGCATCGTCACATGGACGGTCCAGCACCTGCTCATTTTGCCATCCTCCCCCCCACTTCCTCTGGAAGTAGCCTTGCTGCCCTGCTGTTTATGTTTCCACCAAAACCTGTTTCTAACAAAGAATTCCAAAACTAAAAAAGAGGCTGGAAAATCACCATCCTATGCTATTTACAACCAGGAGCCTGTCCTCCCAGGGCCTCCATTCAGACACTGAGGGTGGGACTGAGGGAGCAGATGGGGGTGGCCTGCCCCTGCGTGGGGGGGAGGGGGGGAGGGGGAGAAGCCCAGGCACTTCTCCACTTGGTCCAGACAGGTTGGTGTCAGGCGCTACTGATTTATGATGCCTCCAAGGGACTCTGACAAGGGCTAGGCAAATATAAGGTGATTATTATGTGCATAGAAAGCCATTAATTAGAGCATGAAGAGAGGGGCAATCTGCTAACTGGAAGCAAGCTGGAAACCTGGAGTTAGGAATTAAAGAGACTGCCAGTTACTGAATAAGGTAAGCTTGACCTTGCTGATCTGAGTTGAAGTATACATTAGATACCAAAGAAAAGTGTTCTCCTCTCCTTGCAGTTTATTTATTCAAGAAAAAAAGGTCATTTTTTTTTTCTGTAGGTTTTCCCAGTCTGGATTTTGCTGATTATCCCCTTGGTGTCATTTAACATGTTCTCTTGTCCCATGTGTTTGCTACCTATTTGTAGGATTTGGATGTGGAGCAGGGATTGGCAAACTTCTCTGGCAAAGGGTCAGGTAGGAAATATTTACAGATTTGCAGGTCATGTAGTCTCTGTCACAGCTACCGTGCCTACAAGGTGAACGCAACCATAGACAATACGTAAGTGAGCGCATGTGGTTGTGTTCCAATAAAACTTTATGTCCCCAAACAGGCGACACACCAGACTGGACTGAGGACCACAGTTCGCCCATTTCCAATACAGAGGGTTCCTCAGATGCAGATCCAAATGTTTAGCAAATATACTTTATAGACGGCATGGCACGGCCGTCGGGAGACATATGCCTGTTGTCCCCCTTTTTGTGACATTAGCAGCCACTGGTGATCATGTCTAGATCCATTATTTCATTACAGGCTGAAAAATGGCAGTATTTTTTTTTTTATTCCTTTAGTTGTTATTAGCTGGAGTCCTACTATAATGAGAAACTTCCCCCTCGTCAATTTAGTTACCTGGGGATAGAATTGATAAGGAAAATGGCAGCATAAATGTTTGATTCTTCCCTTTTGTAAATAACTTTCAAAATAATGAGTTGGTTGCTTAGCATCCTCCAAAGGTAACTGATGAGGAATTTCTTATTTTACTATCATGAACTCTTGGATTTAAACTTTACTTAATGCTTTCAATCCACTGCCATTATTATCCTTATTGATGCTCTAATTATCCAATAGATAGCCAGCGGGAGCCTCTTTAAGTTGGCTCTGGAGTCATTTCGACACATTCCCAGTAATCCTTGATGGCATCCTCACTATGCGATCTATTATGTCAAGACATTCCATTCTAATCTCATTCAGTTCCTGTTCCAGCAGCAATCAGCTAGATCTCCTAGGAGCCTAGGGTGCTCACCGCTGCTTGCTTAGTTTCTTGACAACTTAGTGGAAATATTAGGACATACGTATATTTTTTAAAAGAAAAGATTTATCATGAATTTATACTTATTCATAATGGTATTTCAATTCTAGTTTGAATTAATATAGTCTTTGAATTAATATTGTTTCTGTTTCTCCTTTCTCCCATGCTGAAAATCCTAGTTTCCCAAAACTCTATACAGTCACTCATATGCTGTATTCCCCTACAATTTTAGCCAAGGTTGAGAAGACTGGACTGAAGATCAGCTGAATAAGTCATAAATAAAGAGCTTAGTTTCTTAGAAAAGGGCTTTTCCATTTCTTCACTCTTCTATAAATCCTGCTGGGTCTTGGGCCATTGATCAGAAGGAAGGTATCATCATCCCATCATAGTTCCTTCCTCAAATGGGAGACACAGAGGCCCTGGGTTTCAGGACAAGTTTCTCAAGGGAAGGTGGAGATCAAGTGCATTTCAAGTGCTATCACTGCTTGCTTCTTCCATGGCCCTGGTGCGGGTGACTGTGTGCATAGTCAAAGGCTAATTGGCTATTCCATCAAGACTATAGGGGGTGTTAGATGGAAACCAATTTGACAATAAACTATTATAAATTAAAAAAAATAAAAGCATTATTAACTTTGGTTTGCTAGATGTTAAAATAAAATAAAATAAAATACATTGAATTGAATTGAAAAAAAAAAGACTATACGGGGTATGAAACATCCATTTCGGAACAAAAATTGTCACTAGCAAAAGATTATACCAAAAAGGGAGAAAAACAGAGGTCACAAACTCTTCTCATTTGTGTTTAGAGAAAGGTAGGAGGGCTTCTTTATATATTCATATAAAAATATATAAATATTAAATATGTCACAATATATCATATTATATATGTCAATAAATAATGGAATCAATATAGACTATATTATACAGAATATACTTATCAATATAGAATATATTCTATATCCAACGATCATATGCAAGACCATAGGCAATCAAAGGTAAATAGGACCCGCTCACTGCCTTTGAGAGAAACAGAAATGTAAGCCAGATAAAAAGCTATTTATTTTTTTATAATAGTTTATTGTCAAATTAGTTTCCATATAACACCCAGTGCTTCTCCCCACAAGTGTCCCCCACCATGAACATCACCCCCTCTCTCCCTCCCCCTCCCCCTTCAGTCCATAGTTCGTTTTCAGTATTCAATAGTCTCCCTTGATCTGTGTCCCTCAGTCTCCCCCACTCTCTTTCCCTCTTCCTCTCCCCATGGTCCCCTGCCAGGTCTGTCCTGTTAGACCTATGAATGCAAACATGTGGTATCTATCCTTCTCTGCCTGACTTATTTCGCTTAGCATGACACCCTCAAGGTCCATCCACTTTCCTACAAATAGCCATATATCATTCTTTCTCATTGCCATATAGTACTCCATTGTATATATATACCACATCTTCTTGATCCACTCATCAGGTGATGGACATTTAGGCTCTTTCCATGATTTGGCTATTGTAGAAAGTGCCATAAAAAGCTATTTAAAACACAACGCAAGTAAAAACGTGACAGAAGCCCAGAGACAAGGGAGATTAATTCCGGACAGGGAAAATTGAGGGAGATTTTTATGGAGGAGCTGGCCTTTCAGTTCAGTGTTGGAGACGAGGAGGTATTACTATTCCAGGCAGGAGATCTGTTTAGCGACAGGGGAGGAGGCCTGTCTCCAGGATCAGGAGGGCGTGCGCCATGATGCTGTGAACCACCACCGGCTTGTCCTGTCTGAGGAGGGGATTCCTCACAGCGTGCCTCACAGGAGAACTCGGCCTCTAAACAAAGTTGAAAACAGGGATGTCTTTGCCCCCTTGAGTTCCCTCACCTGGGCTCCCTGAATGCCCCTGATCACCCCATTAGTCCATGTTTACTCCCCAGACCAAGGGCAGAAGGCAAGTGCTCTGAGAGAAACCACCTGTAAAGAGGAAGGCCTAGGCCTACAAGGTGGGTGGGGTCAGTTTAACAGAAGAGAATCTTTTTTCCTATCAGGAGAGAAAAGAAAGCCAGCAAGGGAGGGGTGCAAATCCAAAACCTAAGTGACAAAAGAGAGAATAATCCACTTTAAAGAAGGACATGCACTGGTGGAAAATCT
>PJEM01004181.1:0-76126 GCA_004023845.1 Helogale parvula | reverse complement strand
TTGG
This sequence comes from Helogale parvula, assembly GCA_004023845.1. NCBI lineage: Eukaryota > Metazoa > Chordata > Mammalia > Carnivora > Herpestidae > Helogale > Helogale parvula. Next base: position 76,122 of record PJEM01004181.1, on the reverse strand, counting down.
TATTCGTGATACAATATGTAAATGTCATAAAATAAATATCCACAGTCTCATCTACTTCTGTTTTGATCTACTTGAGCTTTGTTTCTCGGCCTTATTTGCCAACACAACCGATAAAAGAAATTGTGCTCTTTCATCTCTGCCGAGGGAGGGTTTACGTCGTGTTTACCGGTCGCTGTGTCTGCTTTTCCATTTCCTGTTGGTGTAGCACAGACACCACTGAGATAAGGCAAAGGAACAAACGCATACTGTTTGCAATGCTTTTCAAAGAGCCCATCATACTGCCTGAATACAGAGTAAATTTATGCTTAAGATTGGGCCCATTAAAGGAAAAAGAAACTTTAAAAAGTTCATTGGCGGCGTGACGGTTTGAAAGTTTAAGCTTAGGACGAAACTTTAAAAATGTATATATAGAATTGCAGCAGGCCCAGACTGCTTGGGCCTGGGTCCTTCAGGGACAGGAAAAGGGAAGCTTGTGACTAGTGCCAAGGGGTGTAGCAAAATGGCTACCGACCAGGACTCAGGGATTTCCTATTCTCTGGTCGTGCTAATTAGAGATAGACAATTTTCTTTCCTTCTGGTTGATTTACCTTTTTGTGATTTAATATTTGTGTGTTTAAGTAGAAATATTTACTAACTCTTAAGGTCTAGCAGATTATAGAATGTCAAAGATGGGAAAAGCTTTAGAAACACAGTTGGCTCTTGAACAACATGGATTTGAACTACATGGGTCCATATATGTGGATTTCTTACAGTGCAGTACTGTAAGTGTGTTTCCTCTTCCTTATGATTCTCTTATTTCTAGCTTACTTTATTGTAAGAATACATATAAAATATATAACATACTAAATGTGTTTTTTTGTTTTTTTTTAAATTTTTTAATTTTTTTTTCTTTTGAGATACAGAGAGGGACAGTGTGGGCAGGGGAGGGTCAGAGAGAGAGAGGGAGATACAGAATCTGAAGCAGTCTCCAGGCTCTGAGCTAGCTGTCAGCACAGAGCCCGACGCAGGGCTTGAACCCACAAACCGTGAGATCATGACCTAAGCTGAAGCCGGACACTTAACCAACTGAGCCACCCAGGTGCCCCTAAATGTGTTTTAATCCATTATTTATGCTACTGACAAGTCTTTCAGTCAACGATGGGCCATTAGTAATTAAGGTTTGAGGAAGTCACAAGTTATATGTGGGTTTTCAACTGTGCAGGAGCAGATGGTCAGTGTCCCTCATCTCCATGTTAAGGGTCAACCATGGTTCATTCCACCCTCACAGGTGATACAAATCACAGCTTCACGTGGTTAAATAACTTGTTTGGGAGGTACAGCTCAGTTTAGGGGCTTACTGGAGACTGTTCTAATAAAATATTGGATTCTCTTAAACATATAAAATTCTTTTAAAAAGGGCTAAAATATATCTTGAATTCAAGATATTTAATAACATTTATTCTTCAGAAAACATGTGATCACAGTGAAGCAACTTTCTATTTCTCTCCTGGGGCGATGGCCACAGAAATAAAGGTGAGAAAATTAGAGGCAAAGATATCCTTGATTTACTCCCAAAGTAGTGCCATGGTCTGAATGTTTGCGTCCCCTCACATGTGTATGCTGAAACCTAACCCCCAAGGGGATAGTATTGGGAGGTAGAGTCATTGCGAGGTAGTTCGGTCATGAAGACAGAGGCCTCGTGGAAGGACTCTTATAAAAAAAGTAGCTTGATCAAGAGGCCCCACGGTTTCCTTGCTTCCACTGCCCTGTGAGGATGGGAGAAATCAAAAGTCTGCAACTGGGAAGAGGGTTTGCAGCAGACATGACTGTGCTGAGATCTTGATCCTGGACTTCCGGTCTCCAGGACTGAGAGCAGTTTCTACTGTTCACAAGCCCCCCGCCCCCCAGCTTATGGTGTCTTTTTTGCAGCAGCTTGGCAGAACCAAAACCAACAAGGATAATATCCTTTAACAGAAGACAGAGTTTAAAGTACAAAGCAGAGAAGGTATAACATTTAACTCTTCAATGTGTTTTTGTCAGCCAAAGAAGAATTCCCATATGTAGAATACGGTACCTTTTTAATTTCGGATTTCAAATTGCAGGGGTTACTCTGCTGGCTGAAGAGGGACTTCTTGAATCTCTCTATAACCCTTCTTTTCAAATTGTGGTGCAAAGCCGGAGGGAGCTGCGTAAAATGAGAAAATGATTCTTGTAAGCAAATTGTTAACACAGCACAGATGACTCCTGGACGCATTTGCTGAGGGTCAGTGTAACAACATGAATTCAACGGGACTAAATACAAATATAAATTTTACTCCAAATAGCATGACTGGGTGTGATAATCTTTCCTTCCACAATCCAGAAGGGATATATTACTCCTCTCTCTTTCAAAAGGCTGTTTCCATTTATATGATTGTTCCTTCATTTTATTGGTGTTATCTTTCATGTAACAACTAGATTGCATATATAAATTGGATTCTGCAAAGAACAGACATCCCAAGGAAGGATGCAGTCCATCGGATGTTCAGGTGCCATGTCATGCCCAGGACTGTGCTCAATACCCTGACCAAGGTCCTAAAGGATCTGACACTTTGTGTTTTACATTTTCTTTGGTTTTTGTTTTTGTTTGGTTGTTTGGTTTTTGTTTTTGCTTGTTTGTTTTGTTTAGAGAGAGATAGAGCACGAGCCAGAAGGAGAGAGAAAGAAAATCCTAAGCAGGCTCCCCTCTCAACCCTCAGCACGGAGTCCAATGCAGGGCTCGATCCCATGACCCTGGGATCCTGACCTGAGCTGAAATCAAGAGTCGGATGCTCAGTCATCTGAGCCACACAGGTGCTCCTGAAGGATCTGACACTTTGGAACAGGAAGTACATATCTGCACTGCTACAAAGTCAGATGCCTGTCTGTGAGTGCCCCTGAATATTCACAAAGAGGGAGATCAGACTGTAAGGACTAATCTTGTCAAGAAGGAAAGAATGAATTAGTATACATTAGGGCTGGGCCAGGATGAGTTGAATTTAACAACTTAGTAGCAAGTCACTTGAAAATCTTCAAAAATATGGCAATTGGATGAAATTGAGGATGTCAAAAAATTGATTTTGTAGGGATTTGCAGGTTAAATTTATACAAGGAAACCAAAGATCCTGAAAAGCACAGAGGGTTGAAGTCAAGTTTGGGAGAAGGATAATAGAGCAAAGAAATAGGGTCGGAATGATACATAGTCTTAGGGTGGAAATAACATTTGGTTTGTTTAAAAAAAGGAGAGGATTTGGACGGAGAGGAAAAAGAATCATTAAGAGAAAATATGGCTAAGTGGGAAGGAAAATACGGTAGTAGGCGTTCTCAAGATTAAAAACAAAACAAAACAAATCAAGCCAACAAAAAACCAAGAATGTAATTCAAAGTTCAGACCAAAAAAGATTAATGTGGTAGTGTCAATTATTTACCGCCCCTCCCCCATTCTACTTTTCTATACTCTCTTAGAACTTAGGTTTGGTGCCATGTGACAATTTTTGGCCACTGAAAATGATGTGTGTCACTCTGAAGATGAGGCAATTCAAAGACAGCATCCTCCTCCATCCCGGAGTGGCCTGGGCAAGGAGCTTGGAGTCCATCTGCTCCAGACAGCATAACCACAAGATGGAGGAGGGCCACCTGACCTGCCCAACTTTAGCCGAGTGAGGAAGAAACTGCTACTGTGCCAAGCAAAGCAAAGAGAATGCAGGGTGTACCGGTTAGAGTAGTGTAACTTAGCACATCCTGGCTAATGCAGGAATGTCCATTCGTTCAAGTTCCGCGAAGCAGGGGGATGTATAAAAAGTAGTGGAGAGATGAATAGGGTCAGTGGAGGGGCTCACAACTGCTGATCTTATAGCCAGAGAGAAACTGTTCAAGGGCCCACACACAATAGAATGCGGGACCCATTATGAAGCACCGTAATGCCATCAAACAGAAAAACAACATAATTGAAAAATGTTCTAACAACACCATCTGTGAATCTTTTGATTTTACTTGAGTCAAAGCAGGTTTAATCACAGAGGAACCAAGACTCTGCTCAAGGGTCTGAAGTCCTTTAGTATGCTCTGGAAGGTTCTGGAGGCTGACATCATTGACTTTGCAATGAGCTCCTTCTATGTCAGAACTATAGCATTCTTGTGCCTTGCTCCAGATGTAGTCACTCTCCTCATTCCCAGCAAATGGTCATAATTATTGTCCTTGTACATGGAATGAAAAAGGGAAATAAAGATATGTGGGGAGAGGGAAAGAGGGAGAGAGAGATAGAGAGAGAAAGAGAGAGAGAGAGAGGGAGAGAGATTTCTTGGCATTACTAAGCAGATAGTAGGAAGACAGATGAGAAGGAAAATGAGTATAAATGATATATGTGTGCATGAGAGATTAGCAAAAGTAATGAACTTTACTCAAGAGTGGGACCAGACAATGAAGGTAAGCGTCCTGTGCACCCTTTTGTAGCAAGGGGATTGCTTAGAGAGGAGAATGGATAGGAGGAGTCCCTGGAGATACCTTTTTGGTTTTGAGAATTCCCTACCATTCCCCATGGGAAGTTGCCACTTCCCTAAATCAAACACCAGAGGGCAGTGTTGGCCCAGGACCGTCTAGTTGTTCCTTGCAGGATTCCAGTTACTTGCGAGCGACAGCAAGCCTTTTCTGACCCGCCTAATTGCATAGCAAACTTTTGAAGGTGTGAAGTTCCAGTGGGTCCACCGGTTCCTTCGAAAGAGCCTTCCCTCAACACTGGCAGCTGTCACTGTCAGATTACTAACGCAAATACTCTTAAAATCCTCGCCATTCATTTAACCTGATAAGCCTCTAATTAACTCAGAATTGCTTTTTATTGCTCCTGATTGCTTCAATTAATTCTCATAAAAGCTTTCTTGAGTAAGTTAACAGTCAACTTAAGATTCATACACAAGACAGTATTAGAAAGCTATTTTATCTTCCTGGAATAATTGTAGCCAGCCCCCCCCCACAAACTGTCATGGAAGAATTTAAAGTTTTGCACAGGCCAGGATGATACACGGTTCAATGCTGATGAAGTACGTATACTATATTATATATATGAACTATAATGCTAAGAATAGAATATTCATAGCTATGATTTATCCATGCCAGTTACTACGATTACTTTTATGTATTATGTCACTTTTCTCCCCACAATAAACTAACGAAGCAGGGACTGTTTTGAGGTAAGGAACTCAGAGCTTAAAGACATGATGGAACACGCAACAACTGAGGTAGTGCCGCTTTTATCACAACCATTATCCCAGAGCACACACACCGTGGCTCCAACTACTACAGGGTAACACTTTAGGAACTCTCCACATACATGATTTCTTTCATCACAATAGTCTCTGAAGCTACCCGGATCGCACTGATGGAGAAACTGATTCTAGAAAAGAGGGGTCTCTCAGCACCACACATCTAAGAGCTTATTTTCCGTATGTACTATCCCAAACAAAGTAACAACAGAAAAAATGAAATCTGATCTCTATGTTCTATCCTAGGGTCTTGAACTTGCATGATAAAGGGATACTTCCTCAAGATGCATTCTCTAAGATCTCCAAGAATACCTAGTGCAGACCCATTTGAAGTGATGTAAATAATATCTTTTCTATACCAACAAATTATTTTGATGTATTACTGCTTAAAAGAAGATTTCCCTAAATGCTAACACAGATCCAAAAATCATTTCAAAATAAATGCACAAAATGTTAAGATTTCTCTTAGAATCTGCAAGCTCTGAAAACATGAGTCCCCTTGGATGCATGGCTTTACCTGATACTCTATAGAATCTCTCCTCCTTGCCATTAGGAACCACTTGACCCAGGTAAGGACAGTGAGGATGGCTCTAATCTCATCTATGACTACTGCTCAAAATCACAGTTTGTTTCACTGGTGACAGCCTAAAGTTCAACTTCATCTGAGGGACAGCCTAGGGCTGCTCCCAGCCACGCTTCCTGTTCCATTGGCAACAATGTGGCTGTTAAGATGGCAGTCCGAAGGAGACCCACCCATCTGTGCTCCAGGAGATAGACGTTTAATGCTTAAAAGTTGCTATATGCTGATTTTCAAAGCATTTCTTTAACCAAAGAATCTGATTCTACGTACAGAATTAAATCCAAAGCGTGAGCTGGCTGCCCAGGTCCTACCTGAGCAGTAACACCCAAAGACGCGTATTACAAGGTTAACTTCTGTACTTTGGTCACCTTATGTGCCCAGAGATGGATTTTGGTTTCCAGCAATGGAAATGAACCACTGATTTCATTCTCAGTCGGCTGTCTTAAGATTACCATCTCAGTTTTGATAAAAGCAGATGTCAAATCAGTGAAGGCAGCGTAAGGATTTTAACATCCTGCCTTTTAAAATAGTTGCTTTCAGATGATTTCCAAGATCTGTCTCCATGGAAACTGGATAGGAAAGGCCACCACCGGCCGAGAGTAAGCAGTGTCCCCTGTGAGTTTGTCTGCAGGTTGTCGGGAGGGGTGAGGCCCTGCGAGTCAGGGCAGCTAGTGCAGTGTAAACCCACCAGGGAGTCTGACTAGGAAACGAACACGGGGGCGAGAAGTCGTTTGCTTGTTTGTGTGTGTGTGAGTGCTCGCTTATTGACTCAGATTTACTTTGAGCATCTTTCCTTTGGAATTAGCAGACGGAGAAAACTGATCTTGGGCTTTGCCCTATAGCAAACAGGATAGTGTCATGTTTAGACTTGTTTTTAACTCCTTCATTTGAAAGGCATTGACTTGGGTTAACCTTCTAATTTAAGGTTCCCCAAAAGGGAAACATCCCTTACTATTTGCAATGTCATAAACATTCAAGTATTCTGGAAATACATTTTAAAAACCACAACGGTTACATCTGAGCTTGTAGCAAGGAATGCCAGCCCGCCAAAAAATATGAAATCATTTGTTATCCTGGCAGTGTGAGGGCATAATAATTAGATATTTATAATCATTTCATTCTTGCTTTAACATTACTTTGAAATCCAACAAAGGAATGGAACACATCCATTAAAAGTTTTTTATTATACAAAAATTAGCAAGACAGGCATATGGAAACTATATTTAAATTGCAAAGTATATTTTCTCTCAATTTAGTAGTTAAGCATTGAGGTAACCAATAAGCTATTTAAAGCTATTTCCATAACACTAAAGTTAAGAATGCTTCCCCATATTTCCACATCAGCATTTAAATGGAAATCTATTTTTGAATATAATATCTTTACTCAACAGAGATATGGCAGATTATGTTTTGATTTATTAACCAGTTTTCTACATCCCCCTCATATTTCCTCGTGCCCCTTCACCCTCTTTAATTTAATCAGGTAGACAATTCTGTGGGATTGCCTAAGGGAGAGGTTGACAGCAGAAAATGGAGGGGAAAAGCAATCAATTTCAGATTCTTGAGTCTCAAAAGGCTAGCCCTAAGAGTGATTGAAAGGAACGGCAGATGGGGGGCGGGGGGGACGTGACAGATAAGAGCCAGGATAGAAAGAAGCCAACGGGGAAGCAGTGAGACCTCAGAGGTGGGTGGTCCCACTGAAGGGAGTCCCTTGCCTAGTCCCCAGCCCAAGTGTGACAGTTGCCCACTTGTTGCCTCTCGGCTCCAAATCCACCCTTTGGTGCCCCACATGTGACCCGGGAATCTCTCCCTTGCCGGGATGGTGGGCTCTGTCGGTGGAGAGGGAGCCCTGGAGGGTCGCTGCAGGAGAGCGGTGCTTGACTCTCTGGCCCCAGTGATGCTCCCGCCTTGCCCCAGGCCTGCAGTGTGGAGCGGTCAGCAGCCGAGGGGAACCCCGAGTGGGGCTCACCCCCAGACAGCTCCACTGGCACCAGTCCTGCAGGCAGCTTCCCAGAAGGTTCCACGGAGCAGCGCCTACCAGGGGCAGCCTCCTCTGGTCCATAGAGGGCATTTCCCAGCCCAAGCTACATGTGCTGATTTCCAGCAAGTTCCCTGGGATTACAGCTTAGCATGGATGACTTGCCCTGATCTCCCAGGGGAAGACCTCCCTGGAAACTTCTCTAGCACAGCACCTCAGTGGGTTTCTCTGACCTTTCTGATGAGGTCTGGACCTTAGCGCAGGATGGGGGTGTCCTCCTCTTTTTTGTTCCTTTCTTGGCTGCTCGGCCTCAGTCCTATAAATAGTGATTCCTCATCTGCTCTTCCTAGACTCTCTAGATAGTCTCTTCCCCTCCTTCTTAAGTAATACTGTGTTACTATTAATAATTTTTTGAACAATTCCTTATATTAAATCTTCCCTGTTAAAATTATTGTGTGGTTTCTGTCTCCTAACTGGACTCTCACTGATAATGGACTAGGCTCCTGGAAGGTTCCAGAAGAAGGATCCATACAGATGGGACTTGGGACTCGGTTTGACTGCGTCCGAACCGAGCCCAGTGCTGGGTTTTGCCACAGGACAGAGGACGCTGATAACCCATGACATGCATGGCATCACAACTGATCAAGTATCACCATGATACAGAGCCAACTGAGGAAGTGCCCTGGGAACTTCTATGGCTGCTGCCCCACGAAGCATGAAGACCACAAGGACTGCGTTGCGGGATGGATTCTTCAAAGTGCATCAGAGCACTTAGGGGAAAAAATGACAAGCTTGAGTCCTTCAGTTCTTGGCTCACATCACAGTCTAAGACCCAGAGAGATTCCATGGTAGCCCTGAAAGATCCTGTTATTTCTTACTGCCAAAGCACAGATAGAGCTGATAATCAAATATGAATTTAATTGGGTAGGTTGCTAAATTGCAGTGTGAGTTGAATGCCCACTTTGCCAAGTTTTTCATGTGAAAGTTAGAAAAAAAAATAGGATCCTAAAACTTGAAATAGGGACAGTTTGTTGGCTCCAGATAAAACTGACAATCCTGAAACTCAAGTCACTCTGAGTCATTATTGCCAGCAGAAGTTGCTTGTCACTCTGTGTCTGAGAAGACAAGCCACCTTTTGCTTGAAAACTCTACACTAACTTCATCCGAGATAGACGAGGAGTGAGATCTTCAGAAGGAATGCTTATTCCTCATAAGACCCACAACAACAAGGGTCAAGTCCATTACCAGGGTCATATCGCAACATGATGCAGGGGAGCTGGTGCACACCAAACCCATAAGGAAATAGCTTACCTACAGAAAGAATTCTAAGACTTTGCAACTTTGTATCAGCAGCAACCCATGGAACACGTGTAGTAGATTCAAAGGGTTTTAGGTCAAGAAGGGTGAACTATAACACTAAATCAGGCTTAGTTCATTCATATGGGTGTTCTAACTAGAGTCCAGATTTAATGTATTTGGTCATGCAGCTGAAGGTAACTGCTTAATTGGTTGGTGCACTAGACAACTCAAACTCAATGGTGACCTTTGTTTAATGAGGATAAAATGCCAGAGCTACCCTGGCATGTGGAGGAGGGAATTCAAAGGCATGGGGACCTGCCATAGTAGTAATACACTCACTACCCAGTTACAGCAAAAATACTCAGAAGCCAGCCCTGTCACGAAGGTATGGAGAAATACGTTAGAGAGGGGAGCACCACCACCCTTAAGAATCTCTATGGCTGCTTTCCTTTGTAGGCCAGGTACAGCACTGAAAGTGCCGGATCCCGATGGGGCTGATGTGATCCCAAAAGAGCAGAGGCCAAGAGACAGCATTTAACCACCAGAGACAGTTGGCAGCATTTACAAGAAAGGGTGGGAAGGGGGCATTGTTACTGAGAATACTGTTCTTTAATCTAAATAACAGAAAAGAAACTCTAGGTCCTGGTAGACAAAATTCAGACCTGATTTGCCATCGCCACAGTGGAGAGTCACAGCCCCTCATACAATTTCTAGACCTAGGGAAATTTAAAGACCCAAAGCCCTTGGTTAGGGAGAAAGCTGAGGGTCCTTTAGGAAGAACCCAGAAACACTGATAGAAGTATACATTAGAAAGTTTCCTCCAAGTCTTGCCCAAAGAGACCTACAGCCATTTATTAGAGTCTGACAATGCCACTGCCATACGCTAATCAGCGTGTATTTTGTTTGTTCATTTTGTTTGCTTGCTTTTGTGGACAGGATAAGTGTAATAGCCCAGTGTGCCTATAGTGGGCCCAGCTGGTCCACTGACCTGGTGGCATTTCTCTTTACTTCTTGAATGTATAATTGGAATTGCCACAATTGGCAACTGACAGGATCACAAGATTAGCTCTCTGGATCTAAGACTGAGTAGATGTTTATATGTTTTGCTCACTGATATGTCACAAGTGCATAGAACAGTGGCATCTAATAGTAGGCACCTAATAATTATACGTCAAATGAATGAATGAACAAACGAACTGCATAAGAAATGCAATCCTAGACTCCAAAATCCTAGTTACTTTCTCGTTTGTATGCCTACACTTCATCTACAAAAATTTCTTATTAGCAATAAGACCTTGGTTAGCTCTGGTAAATGAACATTCAAGCTGCTTATCATTTGACAGATTTCTGTGAACAACTTCCCCAGTGCCTAAGAGTTTAGAAATAGGAAGTTTTAATAATCTTGGACCTTGCATTTTCATTTCTCTAAGACGTCCTAGTTTTTTGGCTTGTCTGTTTGTTTTGTTTTTTTAAATTCATTGTCAAGTTAGCAAACATACAGTGTAGTCCTGGCTTCAGGAATAGATTCCTGTGATTCATCACTTACATACAACACCCAATGCTCATCCCAACAAGCGCCTTCCTCAGTGACCATCACCTATTTTCCCCACTCCCCCAACCCCCCACCCCCATCAATCCTCAGTTTGTTCTCTGTTTTTAAGAGTGTCTTATGGTTTGCCTTCCTCTCTGTTTGTATCTTATTTTTCCTTCCCTTCCTCTATGGTCATCTGTTAAGTTTCTCAAATTCCACATATGAGTGAAATCATACGATATTTGTCTTTCTCTGACTTATTTTGTTTAGCATGATACCCTCCAGTTCCATCCACGTTGCTGCAAATGGCAAAATTTCATTCTTTTGCACCACTGCGTAGAATTCCACTGTGTATATATACCACATCTTCTTTATCCATCCATCAGTTGGTGGACATCTGGGCTCTTTCCATAATTTGCCTACTGTTGACAGTGCTGCTATAAATATTGGGCTGCATGTGCCCCTTTGAATCAGAACTCCTGTATCCTTTGGATAAATTCCTAGTAGTGGTATTTGTGGGTCATAGGGTAGTTCTATTTTTAATATTTCGAGGAACCTCCATACTGTTTTCCAGAGTCACTGCACCAGTTTGCATTCCCACCAACAGTGCAAGAGGGTTCCCCTTTCTAAACAATCTTCACCAACATCTGTTGTTTCCTGAGTTGTTAACTTCAGACACTCTGACTGGTGTGAGGTGGTATCTCACTGACTTTGGTTTGTATTTTCCCTGGTGGTGAGCGATGCTGAGCATCTTCTCATGTGTCTGTTTGCCATCTGGATGTCTTCTTTGGAAAAGGCTCGGTTCATGTCTTCTACCCTTTCTTCACTAGATTATTTGTTTTTTGGGTGTTGAGTTTCATAAGTTCTTTATAGATTTTGGATACTAACCCTTTTTCCAATAAGTCATTTGAAATATCTTCTCCCATTCTGTCAGTTGCCTTTTAGTTTTGTTGATTGTTTCCTTTGCTGTACAGAAACCTTTTATCTTGATGACGTCCCAATAGTTCATTTTTGCTTTCATTCCCCGTGCCTTCGGAGACATGTCAAGTAAGAAGTTGCAACAGCCCAGGTCAAAGAGATTGCTGTGTGTATTCTCCTGTAGGATTTTGATGATTTCCTGTCTCACATTTAGTCTTTCATCTATTTTGAGTTTATTTTTGTGTATGATATAAAAAAGTGGTCCAATTTCATTCTTCTGCATATTAGTGTCCAATTCTCCCAGAACCATTTGCTTAAGAGACTGTCGTTTTTTCACTGGGTACTCTTCCCTGCTTTGTCAGAGATTAGTTGGGCATATATTTCTGGGTCCATTTCTGAGTTCTGTATTCTATTCCATTGGTCTATGTGTCCATTTTTGTGCCAATACCATACTGTCTTGGTGATTATAGCTTTGTAGTAGAGGCTAAAATCCAGGATTCTGATGCCTTCAGCTTTGGTTTTCTTTTATAACATTTTGGCTATCTGGAGTCTTTGGTGGTTCCAAACAAATTTTAGGATTGTTCAGAGCAAATGGGTGGCTCAGTCAGTTAAGCATCTCACTTCAACTCATGTCATGATCTCACAGTCTGTGGGTTTTAGAACCACATCGGGCTCTGTGCTCAAAACCTGGAACCTGCTTTAGATTCTGGGTCTTCCTCTGTCTCTCTGCCTCTTTCCCTGCTGTGCGCTCGCTTGCTCTGTCTCTCTCTCTCTCAAAAATAAACTTTTAAAAAAAATGTAATGTTTCAAAAAATTAGGATTGCTTTTTCTACCTCTGTAAAGAATTTTGGTGCTATTTTGACTGGGACTGTATTAAATGTGTAAATCGCTTTGGGTAGTATCAACATTTTAACAATATTTGTTCTTTTGATCCATGAGCATGGAATGTTTTTCCATGTCTTTGTGTCTTCAATTATTTTCATAAGCTTCCTATAGTTTTCAGCATATAGATCATTTAGCTCTTTGGTTAGGTTTATTCCTAGGTATATTATGGTTCTTGGTGCAATTGTAAATGAGATTGAATCCTTGATATCTCTTTCTGTTGCTTCATCATTGGTGTATAGAAATGCAACTGATCTCTGTACATTGGTCTTATATCCTGCGACTTTGCTGACATGTATCAGCTCTAGCAGTTTTTTGGTGGAGTCTATCAGGTTTTCCATGTAGAGTATCATGTCATCTATGAAAAATTTAAGTTTGACTTCTTTTCTGCCAGTCTGGATGCCTTTTATTTCATTTTGTTGTCTGGCTGCTGATGCTAGGACTTCCAACAACATTTTAAACAACAGTGGTGTGAGAGTGGACATCTCTGTCATGATCCTGATCTTAGGGGGAAAGCTCTCCGTTTTTCCCCATTGATAATGATATTAGCTGTGGGTCTTTCATGTATGGCTTTTATGATGTTAAGGTTTGTTCTTTCTATCCCAGCTTTCTCGAGGGTTTTTATTTAAATAGGATGCTGTATTTTGTCAAATGCTTTTTCTGCATCTATTGACAGGATCATATGGTTCTTATCCTTTCTTCAATTAATGTGATGTATCACACTGATTTATTTGTGAATATTGAACAAGCCCTGCAGTCCAGGAATGTATCCCACTTTATTGTTGTGAATTATTCTTTTAATATATTGTTGAATTCAATTTGCTAATACTTGTTGAGAATTTTTGCATCCATCTTCATCAGGGATATTGGCCTGTACTTCTCCTCTTTAGTGGGGTCTTTGTCTGGTTTGAGAATTAAGGTAATTCTGGCCTCACAGAATGAGTCTGGAAGCTTTCCTTCTGTTTCTATTTTTTAGAACAGCTTGAGAAGAATAGGTATTAACTCTAACTTAATGTCTGGTAGAATTACTCTGGGAAGCCATCTGGCCCAGGGTTCTTATTTGTTGGGAGATATTTGATAACTGATTCAATTTCTTCACTAGTTATGGAAGAAATTTTCTATTTCTTCCCATTTGAATTTTGGTAGAGTGTGAATGTCTAGGAATTTTTCTATTTCTTCCAGATTTTCCAGTTTGTTGGCATATAATTTTTCATTTTCTAATATTTGATTGTATTTCTGTGTTGTTAGTTGAGATCTCTTTCATTCATGACTTTATCTATTGGGTCTTCTCTCTTTTCTTTTTGAGAAGTCTGGCTAGGGGCTTATCAATTTTGTTTATTCTTTCAAAAAACCAGCTCTTAGATTCATTTCATTAATCTGTTCTACTGTTTCATTTTTTGGATTCTATATTCTTTATTTCTACTCTAATCTTTATTATTTCTCTTCTTCTGCTGGCTTTAGGCTTTCTTTGTTGCTGCCCTTCTAATTCCTTTAGGTCCGAGTTTAGGTTACGTATTTGGGACCTTTCTTTGCTTCTTGAGATAGGCCTCAACTTCAATGTATTTTCTTCTTAGGACTGCTTTTGCTGTGTCCCAAAGGGTTTGAACTGTCATGTTTTCATTTTTATTTGTCTCCATATATTTTTAAATTTCTTCTTTAATTTCCTGGTTGACCCATTCATTCTTTCATAGGATGTTTTTTTAACATCCTCCATGTATTTGGGGGCTTTCCAAACTTTTTCTTGTTGTTGATTTCAAGTTTAGCAGCGTTGTGATCTGAAAATATGCATGGTATGATCTCAGTCCTTTTATATTTGTTGTGGGCCATTTTGTGACCCAGTATGTGATCTATTTTGGAGAATGTTCCATGAGCACTTGAGAAGAATATGTATTCTGCTGATTTTGGATGAAAAGTTCTGAATACAACTGTTAAGTCCATCTGGTCCAATGCGTCATTCAGAGCCCTTGTTTCCTTATTGATTTTCTGCCTAGATGATCTGTCCATTGCTGTAAGTGGAGTATTAAGGTCCCCTACAATCAGGGTATTACTATCTATACATTTTTTTATGTTTGTGAGTAGTTAATTTATATATTTTGGTGTTACCCATTGAAGGCATAAACATTTATAATTGTTAGCTATTTTTTTAACTGTTAGTTATTTTTGATGGATCGACCCCTCAGTTATGATATAATGCTCTTCTTCATCACTTGTTACATTTTTTGTTTTAAAATCTAGTTTGTCTGATGTAAGTATGGTCACTCTGTCTTTCTTCTGACATCCAGTAGCATGATAGATGGTTTTTCATCCCCTCACTTTCAATCTGCAGGTATCCTCAGTTCTAAAATCAGTTTCTTGCAGCATATAGAAGGATCTTGTTTTTTTCCAATCCATTCTGATATCCTATGTCTTTTGATTGGAGCATTTCATCCATTTACATGCAGAGTGATTATTGAAAGATATGAATTTAGTGTCATTGTGCTTTCTGTAGGTTTCATGCTTGTGGTGATGTCTCTGGTCCTTTGTAGTTTTTTGCTGCTTTTCACTCACAGAGTCCCCCTTAGGATCTCTCTTAGTGGTGATGAAGTCCTTTAGTTTTTGTCTGGGAAGGCCTTTACTTTCCTTCTCTTCTGAATGACATCCTTGCTGGATAAGGGATTCTTGGCTGCATATTTTTCCTATTCAGTATATTGAATATTTCCTGCCACTCCCTTCTTGCCTGACAAGTTTCAGTGGACTGGTCTGCTACTACCCTTCTGTGTCTACTCTTGTAGATTAAGGCCCATTTTTCCCTAGCTACTTTCAAAATTCTCTCTCTATCTTTGTATTTTGCCAGTTTCACTATGATATGTCACGGTGTTGCCCTGTTTTGATTGATTTTAAAGGGAGTTCTATGCCTCTTGGACTTGGATGCCTGTTTCCTTCCCCAGAAGGAAAGATTAGGGAAGTTCTCAGCTATAATTTGTTCAAATAAACCCCCTGCCCCTTTCTCTCTCTTCTTCTTCTTCTTCTGGAACTTCTAAGATATGGATATTATTTCATTTTATTGAATCACTTAGGTCTCTAATTCTCCCCTCATGGTCTAGTAATTTCCTTTCCCTCTTTTTCTTAGCTTCATCATTTTCCATAATTTTATCTTCTATTTCACCTGTTCTCCCCTCTGCTCCTTCCATCCTTACTGTCACTGCATCTAGTTAATTTTGCATTTCATTCTTAATTCATCGTGATGATTTCTTAGGTCTTTGATCTCTGCAGCAACAGATTCTCTGCATCTTCTGTGCTTTTTTCAAGCCTGGCTATTAGTCTTATGACTGATATTCTAAATTCTGGTTCAGATATATTGTTTATACCTGTTTTGAGCAATTCTCTGGTTGTAATTTTTCCCTGGAATTTCTTTTGAGGAGAATTCTTCTGTTTCATCATTTTGGATAGGTTTCTGTCGTTTATGTGTTTTAATAGCTTGCTGTGTGTCCTGCACCTGTGAGAACTACTATATTAAAAGGGGTCATACACTGTCCAGGGCCTGGCACTTCCGGACGTGGTTTAGGAGTGTGTTGGGTTCTCTCTGTTGCTGCATATTTGGCTGCTCTATCCCAGTGGTCAGCCCTCTACAAAGCGCCTCTTTACTCGTAGTGGTGGACTGTTTGGACCTTCCACCAGGTGTGCTTTGATTTGTTCATTGAAGTAACTCTTGAAAAAAAGGATAGGGCAGGGGACCCAATCCTATACAAAGAAAAAAATGAAAGGAGAGAAAAAAAAAGACCAAGCAGAGAATCAAAGAAGTTATAAGGCTTAATCCAGAGAGAAAGGAAAATAAAGAAGGCGAGAAGATACAGAAAAGGTGTACAGTAAAAATGTAAAAAAGCCAGATTAAACAAAGAAAGCAGTGAAAGAAATACATATATGATACATATATACAGTAAGAACTGACCAAAAATCAAATCAGAAACTATAGTCTGATTCCAAAGGAAAAAAAGAAGAGGGTAGAAATAAAAAGAAGAGAAAAGAGAGAGAGAGAGAGAGAAAGAGAGCCACAGACTAAGATACAAAGCCTCAGACAGTTGTCTGTTGGTGCCCGGGGCCAGGGCTGTGCTGGCCTGGAGCAGCTGAGGCTCTCTGGCTTGCTCAGTGTCCATCTCACCCTGGTAGATAAGCCGTCACCAGGCACGGAGGGGCGGGGTTGGGTCTAAGAGAGTCCAGCCACTACTGGGTCTGATGAGCTGTTCCCGGAAGCCCCACCATGTTGGTGAGGGGAAGAAAAATGGCGACAGCCCAGTGTCTCCTCCCCACTGGGGTCTCAAACCACACTGTTCAGGCAGCCCTCACAGAGTAGTGCAGGCGGGCAGTGTGCCCTGCTCCACAGTCTCCCTCACTTCCTAGGCGCTCAGCTGGGATTCAAAACCCAATGTCTTAAAGGATCTCGCACCAGGGCGCCTGGGTGGCTCAGTTGGTTGAGCGTCTGGCTACGGCTCAGGTCATGATCTCACTGTTCGTGGGTTCGAGCCACACATGGGCTCTGTGCTGACAGCTAGCTCAGAGCCTTCTCAAAAATAAATTTAGAAAAAAAAAAAAAATGAATCTCACACCACACAGACCTGGTTCTGAAGCAGCACCAATCTGCCCTGCTGATAATGGGCCTTTGACTGGCACCTGCAGGGTCTTTTGTCTTTGGGGGCGGTCAATGTACCCTCTTCTCACAGTACTCAAGGGAGGGGGCTGTTTCCGCCCGGGGTGCCCCTGATCACTACTGGCTCCCCTCCCCTCCAGGCACAAACATACTGCAGTGGCTTCAGTCTGGTGAAAGTCATACACTTTTGAAAACTCTAACTTCAGTTCCTAAGGCTGCCTGCAAAGTAGAAACTGGCATTCTCCATATTTTTCGTTCCCCAGTCCGTGGCCCAGGGAGATTTTTCTCTTGTCCTAACACGAAACTGCAATCCACAACTTCTCTTTCTCTTCTCTCTCTCCACAGAAGGGGATCCCTCCCCTCTGTGCCCACACTGTTTCATCTCCCCCAATTTGCATACACACACCTCTGTCCCACCAAGCTGTTTCCCTCCATCAGTGGAGATTTTTCTATCACTCCGGAGATAGACTTGCTGGGTATTCCAAGTGTTCTGACCTCAGTGCTGCTGTGTGTGAGGGACAAGGGAAATCCTGGTTCCCCTACTTCTCCACCATCTTAGCTCCTCAAGAGGTCCTAGTTTTAACCCAGCATTTTCAGGATTCCTCAGTGGGCACTAGTTTTTCTTTCCTGTAGTGAGGCTATTCAAACCCAGCCCTGTCCCCACTTTCACCCCCACAATGAAGGGCCATTTGTGTTGAAATTTATTTTTGGTGGGACACAGACAAAAGAGTAGGTTATGAATCATAGGGGAAGTCTGCCATATTTGCTTTTTTTTTTTCCCTACAACCTTTCCAGCTGTAGCTCTGCTGCCAAGCCAAAGTGTTCCCAAATATATGCAGTTGGAGATAATAAAAATGAGCATTCGTTCCATTTTAAAGTTTCACAAAGTAGTTCTTCAATTGCCGGGAGCTGCACCGGCCTTGCTGGATGACACAGTCACAGTAAGGAAATGGCAGACATTGCACGGCTCCTGCCATGAGAGGCGGAACTGGTATCTCCTTCTGCTACTACTGCTCATGTGAAATTAAGCCTGTTGCTATTGATTAGGCCTCACAATGTTCCAAATCAGGCCGATATTCCCCACACAGTTACCCCATAAGAAAAGGCATATTCCTGCCCCTGCATAAGGGATTTAGGATCAAAGTGCTACAGATATTTGACAAAAGGCTCTTCTAATGAGCCCTGCAAACCCAAAACATAAGGAGGGCTGAGAACACAAGAGTTACAATTAACTCTGGCCCAGAGAAAAAGGGCCTAACTTAGAGATAAGAAACAGACAAGGACCAGACATCAGTTGCTGCATATATCTTTGCTATTGAAGTCCAAATACCCTCCTTGTACTGACTTCAGCTACGAGAATGGATAAGAAACTAGAAACGCAGGTGCAAGGTCAACACACGCAGGGCCCCCATTATGCTTACATCAAGGAAAGGGCTTTCTCTAGCAACTTGTTAACAAACATTCTTTCTCTTGTGGTTTATGAGCTAGATAAAATATCTCCCAGCCTATCTATATACAATTTAACCTATGTTTTAGTTTTAGCATTACCAACTTAAATAATATGTATATTATCCTGTTTTTTACTAAAAACATCTTGTTATTCTCTTAATTGTAACATTTACCTTACTGTAAGTGCATTACATGATTTAGTTATAATATGTTAATTAAAAACAAAGTTATAATTATTGGCCAAAACCCAACCCGTACAAAATAAGATAGGTTTGTTACTTTCTTTACCTTGGGGACTGATGCCAAGAATAAATTGGGGTGAGTCTACAAAAATACTTCTGTAAAACTTGTCTCTGTACACCTTTGATGATTGAAACACCTTATCACTAAGAGTTAAAAACTGTAAACAATTTCTATTTTCTGATGTCATGTTATTGCTTAACCAATAAAAAAGGACACCAAAGCAGACTGAACAGAGATGTCTGCCTGGTGACCAAGAAAGAAACGTGCAGCTCTCTCATCTCTCTCTCTCTCGCCGACACTGTCCATCCTTCAGGGGACCCTGGACCTGCTGGAGTTGGACTCCGGCATTCAATGACAATAGCATCAAACTTCTACTTAAGATGAAAAGGAAATAAAAAGCTAGCATACTGACCTGTGTGATGTAGATGATTTTGTGCAGCTGAATTAAGATCTGCTGAATAGGATCGCTGATCTGTCGTACTTTCCTCTGGGACACAGCAATCCCTGCAGAGGCTGTGGATGATAAATTCTGCAGTTAGTCAAGATCCTGGTTTTCTCTTTCAAAAGTGATATTAGTAGAAAATGGGGTAAAATTCTGAAAAACTAATTAAGGTCAAATCTTTATCCTACCAATGAGGTAATATTCAGAGATCCTGTAACACTTCCATATTTTACAATATAGTATGCACTTCCTCCTTTTACTTATACGACTCCTAAGTAATATAACAATGTTGCCTTTTACAACAATTAAAATACTCCTGGAAAGTTTGCCTGTGATTACATCAGGCTGCCACCAGGAGTCAGTAGTGCTTTGGATACTATGGCCTTTGAAAAGCTGGGCTTCAGATATGTGCGGTTAACAGACTATTAGGCTTTTACATTTTGAAGTCATTATGCCTTTAATATCATATTTGAAAACTAATTTTATGAAAACTACTAACACAAACTCTGAATAGGTAATCTTACAGAGGGAGAAAACAAAACAAAACAAAAAATATATGATTCGTAATAATCGAGGGTTTAAAAGTCACTTTAACCCTTGATTATTATAAATTATAACTTTTGTCTGGGTTTTTCTCCAGCTCTAAATAAGACACTTTTGTAACTTCTGCATTCGTATCACACTGCCACTCCACTTTCACAGTTTGAGGCTAACTTGGCGTCAAACTCCATATGGGTGGTTTCCCTACTTCATATATCACAGACATAAGTAGTCCATTCTTAACTTTAAAATTCTTTAAAGAAATGGTTTTAACCTCTAGTCTGGCCACAGGGCCACCTCTGTCCCCTCTCACCCTCAGATCCACATTGGAGAAAGAGAAAAACTGAAGAAGGATTTCAGGTATGTGGACGTATGTTATCCTCTCCCCCAGGTTCCTCCTGCTCTTTCCCTTCCTCCTTCTGACCTATAGCACACTTGCTCCAATATACTCTTGCCAATTACCCCTTTTAAAAGAAAAGCTCCAAAGTCCCTCTTCCCTCCATCCGACCTTGAGCCTATATGAAATTAAATGTGAATATAATCATTGCTTTAGTAACAGCTAAAGCTCAGAAAAATAAGTCTTAAATAAATGCTTTCTGAGAAAGCTTGTGTATTTTACCATAAAATTGTTTTCAAAACATTTACAGAGAAAATTTAATGTCGCTAAAAGATTCGACCTATTTTATTATAAGCATGTGAAAATTTATATTTAGACACAAACACAAAAAACAAAATAAACATAATATTTAAAGAAATATTTCTTTATAGGCATTTTTACTGAGTTAGCTGAGAAATTCATATAAAACATAACCTAGTTGTAGTTTATCTGCATTTAATACCTTGGTTAAGTGTTTGAAATTTAAAGGATCTATCTCCCCTACGCACTGGGTCTAACTCCTGTAAATCATCAATTACTTGACCATTAAGATGAGGTTTAGTAAACTACCCTTAGTGTAAAAGTGTGAAGCTAGGTCAGAAAGGTAGCTCTAAAATAGAAAACACAAGGCTTAGAGGTATCTGCTCCAGCCTGCAGAGATAGCCAAGTTTCCATATGTCCTATCATTTTCCACAGTGGTATTTCCTGTAGAAATGATTCTTACAACATAACTACTTGTTTTTCTAGACCAATACTGAAAAGTACAGACTATGTGATGTGGCCAAGATGAGGGTGTTATGGGAACATTAACTTCACATTTTTGGAAATTGGAGGGTTTGATTTTTTTTTTTTATCATCTACGTGCTGACTCCTTTATGTTACTGGCATGTGGATATATTTCACGAGTTAAAATCTCACAGCGTGGCAGAGAGTTCTTAGACTGGGATGACAGTTTGAGTGGGATATCGCACGGGTTTGACTCTACCTTGCCACAAGAATGTGCTCATCTGTGGCCCTAAACACAAAAACAAAGATAGTTAGCTAGAAGCCTGTCTTCTGAACTAATCAGTTATGCAATGTAACTTACAATTTTTTTAAGACCTTTTGACCACTACTCCCTCCAACCCAGTCAATCTCTGACTTTTAAAAAAGTTTAGGTTTATTCACTAAAAAAATAAACTTAAAGATTACATACGCCCAATGTAAAGCAAGTAAAATAAACATAAAAACAACCTAGGCATGACAGAAAAGGCTTGAGGCTCCTGGACCCACCACCCTTCGGCGTCTCCCCAGAGGTAACCTCTGATATCAGCCTCCAGTTACTTTTCTATCCACTTATATATGTAACTGTGTACTTTCAGAACAGTATTTTTCAATGGTGATTGAGTCCTGAAAACAGGTTCATGCGTCATGACCACCATTTTGATATATGGAATGGAACGAGATGGAATGAAATGGAGCAGAATAGAATAATTTCAGAGTGCATTGAATATAGTAGGTCCACTTAGTCACTTAGTTGTGTTATAAAACGTGTACCATGTTGAGGTTCATTTATTCCCAAAAGAGTTTGAAAGCTACTATCGCAGAAAATCTATAGTATTACCTAATGTTTTCTTTCTTTCATTTTAAATAAATGATGACACCTCATAAGGCTATGTTACACTTTTTTTTTTTTCTGCATGACTCTATCTGTCATGGAGATTCTTTTTTACCAACACACACAGTTCTAGCCCATTCTTTATAACCACTATTATATAGTATGATGCCAGAGTCCAGCTCCAGCAGGTCCAGGGTTCCCTGAAGATGGATGGTGTCAGCAAAAGGGAGTAAGAGAGCTTCAGCTTCTTTCTGCTCACCAGGCAGGCATCTCTGCTCTCCAGTCAGGCATCTCTGCACTGACTCTGACCAGAGAGTTAGCCTTTTTTATTCAACAAGTATATGGGGTACAAAACAGAAGTGGCAATTGCCTTAGACAATGATTTCTGATGACAAATTCTTTGGTATGTAGAAATTTCCCAGAACATAGATTGATAGAAGACCCATGCATAATCTTTATCAGTAGGGATTGATGTAGGTGACTAGATGCTTATCCTATGGGGAAAGAAGGGATCTTTAGCATTCAAATACAAGGCGATGTTTTTAGTATAGCGAAGGCAAGAGTTAGTTCTTTTGTGAGCAGGGGTCACTAGCCTGTTTTCAAGGTTTTTCATAAGGTACAATTCACATATTTTTAGCATAAGAAGGCAAGTCACTCCTGATATCAGTCAGTCAGGCGCGTTGGGGGTCAGTGCTCAAGCAGAAATTGAGTGGGGGTTCAGTGGGTGTAGAAGGCGCCATCTGATGGTGGGAGGCCTTGAAAACCTTCCTTACTTCAGAAATGGTTCCCGGCAGCACGACATGTTCTGTATACATCATCATTACTTAGCCACTTCTGTCCTGAAGGGAACTTAACTGGCTTTGTCTCTTATGATTATAAATGATGCTGCAGTGAGCACACATGGGCATGAGTACATTGTGCAGAAGTACAAAAGGCCTTTGAGGGTAAATAGATAAGGAGAAGTCAAATAGCTAGGCCCTTGGATAGACATGTTTCTTATTTTACCAAATACGTATTTAAGTAGTTAAATCAATTTTCACATTGGCCAGAAGAGAGTCCATTTTTCTGCACCTTAATCAGCACTATATGTTATCAAACTTTATAATTTTGCCAATTTGCCTTTGTTTTATTTCATGTTTATCTAAATGCTGGTGAGGCTCTTGCACTTCTTTGGTGAAGTTCCTGTTTGTGTCCTATCTTCTTTTTCTTATTGATTTGTAAATGCTCTTTATAAAGACTGAATACTAATCCTTTTATTGTACTTTATAAGTTAAGAGTATTTTTACCTGACCTGTTACTTCTTTACACCCTTATCACCTAGACTAAAGGTAAGTTTTAGTCTTAGGTACCATAAGAACAGTGTCTCAGACACCTGCTGTTCTGTACAGTGGCAAGATTTACTCAACTACATCAGCTAATCCTGGGTATGAGAACCAATTATTTCTCCATTTCTACCTGATGAAATCCTCACAAGTTTTTATATTTCCTTACACCAAAATATATTTTAGCCCTTAATAATTTTAGGAGAACAAAGTGATAAAAATGCAAATTGATAGTGTTTTTAAAAATTGTTATTGTGGCGCCTGGGTGGCTCAGTTGGTTGAGCGTCTGGCTTTGGCTCAGGTCATGATCTCACAGTTCGTGGGTTCGAGTCCCACATCGGGCTCTGTGCTGACAGCTAGCTCAGCCTGGACCTGCTTCAGATTCTGTGTCTCCCTCTCTTTCTGACCCTCTCCTGCTCGTGCTGTCTCTCTCTGTCTCTCAAAAATAAATTAAAAAACATAAAAAATCATTATCTAAATATTAATAACTACCAAGTTTGTGGCAAATGTTAGTCATATCATTTTGAATTTTTAAAGCATTCTTTCTCCTCTTTCAGATTAGCACACTAAAAATACTATGCTTCCTGGGGTGCCTGGGTGGCTCAGCCAGTTAAGCATCTGACTTTGGCTCAGGTCATGATCTTGCAGTCTGTGAGTTTGAGCCCCAGGTCAGGATCTGTGCTGACAGCTCAGAGCCTGGAGCCTGCTTCCTGGATTCTGTTTCCCTCTTTCTCTATCCCTCTCCTGCTCACGCTCACTTTCTCTCTCAAAAATAAGCATTAAAAAAATTTAAAAATACTATGCTTCCTAACTTTTCACAAAAAAATGCAACACATATTTACGTTGATAATTTTGTCCTGAGTATTTTATTAAAATAATTTTCTCTTAAAACATATCACAGAAGCTGCATGTTTCAATGTCAGTCATACCTAGTATGCCTGGGATTCATATCAAAGATAGATAATATTTGGTACCGTTAAAATTTAAACAAAATCAAACTTTAAAACTGAAGTCTCTTTGTTTCTCAAAAATGAATGTTAAAAAAATTCCAGTTTTAATTTCCTTTTACAGTTTTATTATAATAGTGGATTTAGTGTTTGAAAACTTTAAAATTCCTTATAAAAGGTAATTAAAGGTATCAGAAAAATTTGAAAGTTATTGAATTTGCTACCTTACTTGCACCCTAAATAGCACTGTGCCTTCCATCAGGGGTGGGGAGTAGGAGGACCTGGAGGAAGACCAGTGCTTTTTCCGCATGAACTTGGGCCAGACCCTGGGAAGTGTTTCACATATGTAGTTTCCTCTAATCCTTGCAACCTTCTGGGGGTAGTTCTTACCCCATTCTACAGATAAGGAGAGTAGGATTAAGGAAACTGTCTGATAAGTCAAAGAGCAAGTGGGGGCCGGGGCCTGGAATGAGCCGGGCCCTACAACACCACACTGACTCAGTCTACACAGGAGCGGAGGGGTTTCCGATCCTCTTCCTGACTCATCACCAGGATACTTCTTCTGGTTCCTTCAGCTATAAAATTATTATTTAGGGTCCTTCCCAGGCTTCAAGGACTATTTCTCTTCTTAAAAAGAGTCACTATTTTTAACATGATGTTCTACCTAGACCTTTGAACATTTAATTGATTAAATATTTTCGGAAAACCTATACGTGCAATAGACTGGAAGTATTAGGTCCTTGTAGTCTGCCGCGACTCTATCTGCTTTTTGTTTTTTTATCTCATGGCACATTATAACGGCCAACTTCAGGACCCTCGCTTGGTGTTTAGAGACTTGATTTATGCTATATATTTCCAGCCTACTGAAAGGACAATTCACAGCAAAAGCCCTGAAATGTCAATTACTACAAATTGAACAAAAGATGGACTACACTGTATCCTTCAAGTTAGCCAAGATACGGCTAAACGTCCTATTTTTCTGAACTCTCTCTGTTAAGAGTCAGGAATTTTCAAACAACTGGAGAAGAGGCCATTTTGGGCAGGAGCTCCCTGAAGAAGCAAAGACTATTTTTGCTCTATGAATGGGACCAAAACATATATCAGCTTCTCCGTGTTTGACCAAATGCTCTGTTGACAGACAATGTGATCTTTTAAGTTTTAGTATGGTGAACAGATTTGCTCTTACTTCTTTCCTTAACCTTTGTAAAATAAAACAAAGTAGCTGACCTGTAGTCTAAATCTACGAATGCTAGATAATCTACCCCATGGCCAGAAGTGTAGAAGGCACCAGAAGTTCAAGACGATATTGCACTCACGAAGGCTACATGAAAGGTTCACCCAGAACAACAGGATGGGAGATTGAGAGCTGATGCATCAGTTTCATTTGAGAAGACCATGGAGAATGAGTAGGCATGCAATAAGCACAAGATGTGGATTTGGTGTGAGGGAAGGGATACTTCCGAGTAGAGGAAACAGTTTTCAGCAAAGGACAGGAGTCAGCTAAGGGAGGGCCACACCTGGAGAGCAGCAAGGTGTCCAGTCTATCTGGTGTGCAGCATAATAAAAGCTATAGTAGGGAGTACAGCTAAAGAGGTAAGAAGGGACTGCATACGATGGAAAGGAGACATAAAGGAGGCTGTGTTTCAGGAAAGGTGATTTCACGAGAAGGAGCCCAGGGCGGAAGTCCGAAGGCCTGGCTTGGAGTAGCAATGTGGTGACCCTCTGCCTGTGGGGGGCAGAAGCCAAGGACGCTGCTGAAGCATGGGTTGCAGTCACTGAATGACATCCCATGGAACACGAGGCAGAAGTGAGGGAGAAGGTGATGAGGAGCGGGCTTGGGCATGGAATCCTTCCCAACACAGACCGACAGTTCCACGAGCAGGCAGAAATTATTAGGAAGAGATTTGACAGTCTGGACCGAGTCACCCCCCTCCCTCAGCCACCCTGCCCCACCTCCTCCCACTTCCCCCGGTGGAACTTCCACAGGACGGCAGGAAGCCGCATCAAAGTCTCGGCACCTTTCACCCTCTGGGTGATCAGGCTTCTTTCACCCCCTTTCATTTCAATCTTTAGAAAGAAGCTGCTTAAAGGTCAGAGAAGCAAGGCTGCTTTGAAGCCCTCCCCTCTAGAATTCCGGCTCAGGGCCAGCTGGGGGGCTCAGTCAGTTAAGTGTCTGACTCTTGAATTCAGCTCAGGTCATGATCTCATGGCTCACGAGATAGAGTCCATATTGGGCTTTGCACTGATGGTGTGGACCCTGCTTGGGATTCTCTGTCTCCCTCTGTGTCCCCCTCTCTTTCCCCTCCATCTCTGTCTCTCTCTCTAAGGCTAAATAAATAAACATTAAAAAAATAATTCTGGCTTAATCACCTTTACAATTAGCATCTCACATCCTGTTCAGGTAATTTGTGCATCTGTGAGGATTATTTTTCCTACTTCCAAACTTGCTATCTCTTCAGTTACTTTTTCAAACTATAAAATATAATCTCAGAGTTTTGAAGTCAAAGTTCCTAGAAGTGACTACAGAAAACACAGGGAGGATACACTGTGTGGAGAATTCACTGCTTATTCTCCTTATTTCCCACACTTACTCTTGACTTCACGAGCCTCCGGTCATCAAGCAGCAGAGTGTGAGGCTAACATTGCCCAACATGGGGCGGCAGAGAAGAAGTAGGCACAGGGAGGGTACATTTCTGGGCTTTAGAAAGCAATAGCTAAGTAGAAAGCAGAGAAATTCAAAAGAATGGTTGCTGAGCAACCTTTCCTTCCCACTCCCACCTCAACATAAGACAAAGCTTCTCTGAGCAGAGAGCACAGAAAGACTAGAAGAAAAGAATTCTCAGAAGAGACTCAAATCCCATCTCACTAGGAAGTCTGGGTCGAGGCAGGAGGAGGTGACAGTTGGATGAGGGAGCTCTCTTTAAGTTGGGGGTTCAAGTGTGGTAGGGCTGGGGCTCAGTTCCCAGGGTGACCTCCGAGAGCCCGAGGCCTGAGATGTTCCCCGCGCCACAGCAAGGGGAGGGTTGGGGCAGGAGAGATAGCTCCCTGGGTGACAGAGGCAAAGAGGCCTGGCTGAGTTTCCAAGTCTCTAGGCCCCGAGAGGTGGGGAAGAATGGGCTGACCTTGTAGGACCCTGAGAAGGTAAGCTGACAAAATGAGAGAGACTGCCCTGTAGAGAACTTGCTGTCAATCTAGGGGACATGGCCATGGATGGAAGTGTGGACTGCAGACTGGAAGTCAGCTACGGCTATGTCGCTACATTCTCTGGACGCCAGTGTGGACGGATAGCCATACCCAATAATCAGGTCAGACACTGGCACAGGCGGTCTCAAAGCCCCGGCACCATGGTGCCAAAAATACCACTCAGGGAAGAACAGAGAGAAGAGTAATTCTCAGTTTGTCTGATTTTAAGCTGACAAAGAAATTACCAACATAGTGAATTTGCCTTTAGGCTAATTGATTATGTTTTCTAATATGTGGGATGGGGGGCTCAGTATAAAAAATTAAGCTCAGTATTGGAAAAATATAGAAAGTTAGATTGTTGTTGCTGAATTTGTGGTCTAAAAGCAACATATGCATTTGTTCTAGTCCATACAGGCTGACCTTTTCCCATTGTCTTAGTTATTTCTTACACTATGCTACAATGACTACACGAGTTTGCTCCCTTTATTCATTCTAGAGGGAACATTTTTTAAAAAGCCAACTGTATTGATGTAACCCACAATTCTCAAGAAGAAAATATTGCGATGTATAATAAAAATATATTCAGCACTATGGACACAAAGGCTAATCGATCAAACTAAAAAACAAAACAACACAACACAGAAAGGAAAGAACGGACAACCAACTCCCATTCAGCTTCTTAAACAAGAATTTACCTCAGTCATGAAGAATAGGCAAAATCATCATTGCTTGATTCTCTGACATCATGCGAGAGCATTCTCTACTAACTCCACTGATTCTAATCTAACGTCATTGGGTAATGTCCCAGTATATTTAGCTAATAATCCACACCGGCAGTTTAGACCCTGTAGAGTTCGTGATTAACCTGTTGACATTGATATATTGCTATGACTTTATAGGCTGATCAAGAAGTTAATCACAAAAATATATAGGATTAGTTTACCAGTCTTATGCTCAATTTAACAAGGTTATTTTAGCTTTTCTTTTTGGACGAACTACATAAAGCCCTGCTCTTCAAATGCTCTTGGAACCAGGTCTTTTATTCTCCACCTGGTTCCATCAACAACGGGTTAAATAAAACTAGGACTCCTGCTAAAGAATAACTTTAAGAAGAATTGTGCTTTTGCATTCCAATGCAGTAAAAAACAGTAAGTAGTTATATAATTTTTTTTCAAAAAATTAACTCATACCTTGTCTAAAATGTTCCAAATAATCTATGGACTCTGTAGTGAGGAATGTCAATTAAGAATGAGTGAGGTCTCGGCGATAAGAGAGGGAAGGTGGTTGGCTCAGCCAGTAGAAAAGAGTCTCTTGCCTCTTATTAATATTGGTTCACCTGTCACTATTCTTAATATTCAAATTATTGTTGGACAATAATTTGAAGGAGATTGTAACACTCTGAAGCTATTTTTAAATTCCATTTAAAAGCATTAATAATAGCAGTTTAGAATTTGAGAGCCTTGCGTTTCTCCATTGACTCAATTATTTTGTACACTGCTATGCTCCATCCAAGCCACACTGATCTCCCTTTTTTCCTACGGGAGGGTAGTGGAGCTTTCTGTCCCCACCTTCCACTTAGCTTTTCCCTGGGGGCAGAAACCTCCAGGACAAGGTTGTGAGCTACCACTTAATAGCTGATTTGCAATTTGCATTTGGTCTTGGATTGGAACCACGAATAACTTATGTGAGACTGGGTATCTCTTTGGAAAGACATTATCCTACAAAGAACACGAAAAAAATCAACATCTCCAGGAAGCATTCCCCTGAGATCTGGTCCCTACGCCCTCCGCCCGTCTCCCTTGGCAGGAAGAACCAGAAAGCAAATCACCACTGGCAAAAGAAACTTGTGTCCCACCCCATTCCCAGTCTTAAATCTAACATTAAAATGTCATTGTCCCCCACTCTGTCAGTTATCATAAGACGATTTATGCAGTTGCTTTCAACAGCACAGCCCTCCAACAATGGTTTATTACAGCGGTAGTCTGCATCGGTTACTCAAGAAGTAATTTTCAAGGGCCTGACCTCAGGAAGTACACAAGATACGTTCATACTTTACTAAAGATGCTTACAATTTGGTTGGCAAATCTAACTAATATATCCAAATCCCAACAAACAATATAAAAAAGTATGTAATTATATGCCAAATTGTATGGTATAGACTAGTATTATAATAAATTTGACTGAAGTCTGGTGAAAACTTTTTTTATATGTGAAAGAATTGCCATACAATAAAATAAAAGAACGCATGTACTCAAAATCACTTTGGCAATTGTAAAATTTAGTATTAATTACTTCATGTCAGTAACTAACTTGAAAGCAAGCTACTGAAGGTTGTTCAAAATAAGGACTGGAATATTAAGCCATACTCTCCTGGAACATTAGGATGAAACACTGACTACTTTATTTAGATCTGACCTTTACGAACAAAAGACAAGTGTAAAAATAGCTTCTCAGTCATCTAGTAAGAAAGCATAATTAAGAGCCCAGAAATCATGAAGTGACAATTTCTATTCAAAATGAGGAGCCTGAGAATTCCCATACATCAGCTCCGTGCCTGGCTGTTCGCTGCTGAGAATTGGGAAAACTGAGCAAGGGAAGGGAAATGTCATTGTTAATTCAATCCAATTAGGCCATACTCCTAGTTGACATTCCATTTGCTCTTTAAATCTGGGTTTGACTGGCACTCCCCCAAATTTACATTTGACCCATGCTAATAAGCATCCACAATATGAAAATGTACTCTATGTACTTGACAAAGGATAGATTTCTCATAATAAGTTTTGGTGTGATTTAGTTTTCACAAATATATGACACCCATTTCCCCTACCTCAAGAGGAAGGGTCTGTTTTCTTTTTTGCACACAACATGCCATATGCTTCTGCCCCAGTCAAAATATCCTATTGTTTGATTGATAGACAACAGAATTAAACGATTATTTTTAAAGAACTGAGTCTCCTAAGTCATGGGGCACTTGTATGTAATTTTACCAGTAAGTAAATTGGATGTAAAACTTTGCCAATTTTCTTTTCTTTCTATAGATTATATCAAGGAATAAGTTTCAGTATGGAACAAGTATGTCATCATCATTTTTCAAATTAACTAATGTTCTCTCATAACAAAGAAAACATATGTCAGGATAAGCAGATAACAATATCTACTTAGAATTTAATAATGTTATTTTTTTTATGCTTCATTTATGTTTATAATTGCCATCTATTTATGGAGAGTAATTCTATGCTGGTAGTGAGAATTTTTAGCAATAGTATAAAGTCTCCTTTAATTAAATTTGACAAAGTGAGTCAAATTAAAGAAACATATATTAGGAAAACAGTAGTACAGACGATACTCAGATATGGCCAAATTTGGGCACTGATAATCTATCAGTGACTAAAATTAGGGAAACAGAGCTAAAATATTTAACATGTTAAAAATGTTTGTTCATTCATTCAGTCCATGTTAATTAGTGTTAATATTTTCATCTATGCAATATAGAAATTCTTAAGTTTTCATTTCTTTTGGCAAAGAATGTGTACATGTAATGTATATGTATATGTAATATGTATAAAATATGTATATAATAAATTATTTACCCAATCTAGTTAGTATTAAAAGACAGAACAAGAGGACATTAATAGTGTTAACTTGAAATGGTTCCATGGTTATTTGCTCTACAGGAGTTGAGGTGCATTAAATACTGCTGTACCACCACAGTATGAACCCAGAAGTTCACGTTAGTAGTACCAGATATTTTTCATTGGGGGAGGGGCAAGATGGTGGAGCAGCATGGAAGTTCTCTGCTTTTCTCTCTCTGAAATACAGCTAGAGCAGCACGAAACCATTTTGCACACCTAGAAAACTGAGCTGAGGATTAACACAGTTTAACACAGAACTTGGCAGGTATGTGGTGCACAGAGGTGAACTGGGGGAGAGAGAAGCTGTGGACGGTAGGGAGCTGTCTTCCCAGAGAGAGGACAGAGAACGTGAGGGGGAGGGTACAGGAAAAGCACTCCCCCTGAAAATAGTTGGAGAGAAAGGGAAAGAGTAGAAACACCCACAGGTGACTGAATAAGAAAGGGAGAAATGAGAAAGAAGAGGGTTTTAATACCATTAGGACTCTATAAACAGGGGAGAGCAGAGTTGGAAATTCCACAGCTCAACAGTGGGCAGTAATCTGGTGGGAAGGACGAATCCCTGGACTCTTGTTTTTTGGGAGATTTTTGATTACTAATTCAATTTTGTTACTGGTTACAAGTCTGTTCAAATTTTCTATTTCAGTTTTGGTAGTTCATATGTTTCCAGGAATTTGTCGATTTCCTCCAGATTGCCCAATTTGTCGGCATATTATTGCTGATAATATTCTCTTATTATTATTTATATTTCTGCAGTGTTAGCTGTGATCTTTCCTTTGTCATTCTTGATTTTAATTATTTGGGGTTTTTTCCTTTTTCTTTTTGATCAAACTGGCTAGGGGGTTATCAATTTTGTTAATTCTTTCAAAGAACCAGCTTCTGGTTTCATTGATCTGTTCTACTGTTTTGTTTTTGTTTTGTTTTGTTTGATAGCATTGATTTCTGCTCTACTCTTTATTATTTCCTGTCCTCTGCTAGTTTGGGGTTTTATTTGCTATTCTTTTTCCAGCTCTTTAAGGTGTAAGGTTACGTTGTGTCTGAGACCTTTCGTCCTTTCTTAGGAAGGCCTGGATTCTACATATACTTCCCCAATGTATCACTCAAAGTCACGTGTCCTTGTTGATTTTCTTCTCAGAGGATCTGGCCATTGCTGTAAGTAGGGTATTGAAGTCCTCTGCTATCACAGCATTATTATCAAAAACTTTCTTCATGTTTGTGATTAGTTGTTTTATATATTTGGGTGCTCCTACCTTTGGAGCATAAATAAATCCTGCCTTGAGATTTATCCTACCTTGAGAAGCATAAAGGTTTACAGGGCTAGATAGCTTTCCAGGGGAATTCTACCAAACATTTAAAGAGTTAACAACTATTCTTTTGAAGCTGTTCCAAAAGAAAACCTTTACTGTTTTGGAAAAACTTCCAAACTCATTCTATGAAGCCAGCATTACCTTTATTCCAAAACCAGACATACACCCTACTAAAAAGGTGAATTATAGACCAATTTCCATGATGAACATGGATGCAAAAATTCTCCACGAGACACTAGCCAACAAAATCCAACAATACATTAAAAGAATTATTCACCACGATCAAGTGGGAGTTATTCCTGGGGTGCAGGGCTGGGTCAATATCTGCAAAATAATCAATGTGATATATCAAATTAATAAAAGAAAAGACAAGAACAACATGATCCTCTCAATAGATGCAGAGAAAGCATTTGACAAAATATAGCATCCTTTCTTGATAAAAACCCTCAAGTAAGTAGGGATAGAAGGATCATACCTCAAGATCATAAAAGCCGTATATGAAAGACCCACCACTAATGTCATCCTCAATGGGTAAAAACTGAGAGCTTTCCCCCTAAGGTCAGGAACACGACAGATGTTTGTGGACAGATGTCCATTCTCTCTACTGTTATTCAACATAGCATTGGAAGTCTTAGCCTCAGCAAATAGACAATACAAAGAAATAAAAGTCATCCAAATTGGCAAGGAAATGGGGCACGTGGGTGCCTCAGTTGGTTAAGCATCCGACTTCAGCTCAGGTCATGATCTTGCAGTCTGTGGGTTTGAGCCCCGTATTGGGCCCTGTGCTGACAGCTCAGAGCCTGGAGCCTGCTTCAGATTCTGTGTCTCTCTCCCTCTCTGCCCCTCCCCTGTTCAGCCTTAGTCTCTCTCTCTCTCTCTCTCAAAATAAGGACATAAAAAAAATTGGCAAGGA
Source organism: Helogale parvula (assembly GCA_004023845.1). Taxonomy (NCBI): domain Eukaryota; kingdom Metazoa; phylum Chordata; class Mammalia; order Carnivora; family Herpestidae; genus Helogale; species Helogale parvula. The sequence continues at coordinate 43,107 of PJEM01004181.1, read as the reverse complement.
AAAAGTCAAACTTTCACTCTTGCAGATGACATGATATTCTATATGGAAAACCCAAAAGATTCCACTGAAAACCTGCTAGAACTAATACATGAATTCAGCAAAGTCCAGGCTATAAAATACATGTATAGAAATCAGTTGCATTTCTGTATACCAATAATGAATCAGTAGAAATAAAAATCAAGGAATCAATCTCATTTACAATTTCACCCCAAATCATAAAATACCTAGGAATAAACCTAACCAAAGTAGTAATAAATCTATACACTAAAAATTACAGAAAGCTTATGAGAGAAACTGAAGACACACACAAAAAAAGGAAAAATATTCCATGCTCATGAATTGGAAGAAAAAATATTGCTAAAATGTTGATATTACCCAAAGCAGTCTACATATTCAATGCAATCCCTATCAAAATAACACCAGAACTCCTCACAGAGCTAGAACAAACAATCCTAAATTTTTTATGGAACCAGAAAAGCCCTCAAATGGTCAAAGTGATCCTGAAAAAGAAAAAGCTAAAGGCATAACAATTCCAGACTTCAAGTTGTATTACAAAGCTGTAACTATCAAGACAGTATGGTACTGGCACAAAAACAGATACTCAAATCAATGGAACAGAATAGAGAACCCAGAAACAGACCCACACACATATGACTGACTAATCTTTAACAAAGCAGGAAAGAAGATCCAATGGAATAGACAGTCTCCAGCAAATGGTGCTGGGAAAACTATAAAGTGACATGCAGAATGAACTTGGACCACTTTCCTACACCACACACAAAAATAAACTCAAAATGGATGAATTAAAAAAAAAAACAAACCATAAGACGGGAAGCCATCAAAATCCTAGAGGAGAAAGCAGGCAAAAAGCTCTTTGACCTTGGCCACAGCAACTTCTTACTCAACACGTCTCCAGAGGCAAGGGAAATAAAAGCAAAAATAAACTATTAGGACCTCATCAAGATAAAAAGCTTCTGCATGGTGAAGGAAACAATCAGCAAAACCAAAAGGCACTGACGGAATGGGGGAAGATGTTTGCAAATGACATCAGATAAAGAGTTAGTATCTAAAATTTATAAAGAATTTATAAACCTCAACATCCAAGAAACAAATAATCCAGTGAAGAAATGGGTAAATAACATGAATAGATAGTTTTCCAAAGAAGACATCCAGATGGTTAACAGACACATGAAAAAATGCTCAACATCACTCATCATCAGGGAATTACAAATAAAAACCACAATGAGAAACCACCTCACACCAGTCAGAATGACTAAAATTAACAACTCAGGCAATGACAGATGTTGGCAAGGATGTGGAGAAAGAGGATCTCTTTTGCACTGCTGGTGGGAATGCAAACTGGTGCAGCTACTCTGAAAAACAGTATGAAGGTTTCTCAAAATATTAAAAATATAACTACCCTGCATCCCAGCAGTTGCACTACTAGATATTTATCCAAAGAATACATGTGTGCTGTTTCCAAGGGGCTCGTGCACCCCAATGTTTATAGCGGCACTATCGACAGTAGCCAAAGTATGGAAAGAGCCCAAATGTCCATTGACAGCTGAATGGATAAAGATGTGGTGTATATATACAATGGAGTATTACTCGGCAATCAATAAGAATGAAATCTTGCTGTTTGCAAGAACATAGGTGGATTTAGTGAATTTAGTCACTGAGAGAAAGACAAGTATCATATGAGTTCACCCATATGTAGAATTTAAGATACAAAACAGATGAACATAAGGGAAGGAAAGCAAAAATAATATAAAAACAGGGAGGGGGACAAAACATAAGAGACTCTTAAATACAGAGAATAAACGGTGAAGGGGTTGTGGGCGGGGGGATGGGGTAAATGGGCAAGGGGCATTAAGGAAAACACTTGTTGGGATGAGTACTGGGTATTACATGTAAGAGATGAATCACTGAAATCCACTCCTGAAATCTTTATTGTAGTATAGGCTAACTAACACGGATGTAAATTTAAAAATTAAAAAAAAGAAAAAAGGAGTACTGATAGACAAGATCATGTTATAATACAGCCACTTGGTACTCTAAAATCACAGTTCTTACTATTTTTCTCAGCCATAGCATATGGAAAATGAAGTTTACATTCTAGACAGTGTCCTGGGAGCATCCAGGTTTTGACAAAATTCTTCCCTCCCTGATAATTTTTTCCAGAACATTTAGATGATACAGGCTGTGGTTGTTGGTTATACATAATGTTTCTTTCATTCAAGCATGTTCCTTTCTATCCAAAAAAGCTAAATCAAATGTTAAGCAAGTGAAAATATATTAATATTTAAAAATTTTTAAAAGCCTGCTTTTAAAAAATTAATCATCCACACATTTCAGTGTTTTGCCTATTCTGAGTAACAAATATTTAAGATATAACTCACAACTGCCCAGACCAATTGTGTCTCATGACATCTTGGTCCAAACTCATTTCCCTGTTGTTGGAGAGCTCTATCTATGTCACTTTTCTGGGGTGTGTGGGTGACTCAGTCAGTTAAGTAGGCAACTCTTGATTTCAGCTCAGGTCATGATCTCCCCTTTGTGGGATTGATGGTCTCTGAGCTGACGGCACAGATCTGGCTTGGGATTCTGTTTCCCTCTCTCTCTGCCCCTCCCCCACTCATGCTCTCTCCCTCTCTTTCTCTCTCTCTCTTAATATAAAGAAAATAAACGTTAAAACAAAAAAAATCACCTTTTCATTCTCTTAGGCTAGAGACACAGAGAAAACAACTGCAATGGAGCATAATTTGCAGATGAGGTGAGCTAATGGACAGGGCTGGCAGCTGTTTGTGATTTGATAAAGCAAAAACACTCCAAATTTACCCACAACACTAAACAGTATGACCTTTGTAATGAGCAGAAAAATAATTTTGCATTGATATGGAGAAAAATGTTTTTTTCACTCGAAAGTAGAATAACCTATAGCTACTAACCCAAATGTTCACATATGCACTGATGTGTCTACAATATGAATAGAAACATTGCTCCTTTATGGGTGAATTTTAGCATTTACCATCAACACTATAGTATATTGTTTTAAATAAGAAATATGTCGGTAAACTTTTGAAAACTGGATGGAATAGCAAACTGCAAGTCTAGACGATACAATATATTACGTGTAAACTGTGCTATAATGTGATGGGTTTGTTTAAAGGTCAAGAGATCTGATCAATTTCATGGATATAAAATAAGTCTTAATCTGGGCCAATTCAACATGCCCTTTAGGAAAAGGGATTTCTATTATGAATCAGAACAGGATTGTGAATTGCTTACATAAATATGTGTTCTACTCTTGCTATTATAAAATCATTAACAACAACCGTTTTAGCTTCACGATTATGTCACGTAGGAACTTACCTTATGCCCAACAGCATGGTCAGCATGATAACTATGGACATCTTAATAACAAAACCATCTGTTTTTGCATCTATGCTGATGGTGTAAATGGTCCCAGACTGTCAATAACTCTTCCAAAGCAAATTTAACAAATGTGCAGGCATGGGCTAACGTTACAAGAAATCAATTCATATCACTATGCTCACCATACGTGTTAACTCTACAAAAGAATGTGAATTACGGAAGCCAAAAAAAAACAGGGTTAAGCAATAATTTCAAATTAACCAAAGTAGCAAACTAGAACTCAAGAGTCATACATTTATACATATGTTAAAAGCACAATTGCTTTACTTTTTCCCCAAATCGTCCAGGTTTAGCTAACAGTTTTATGACTACTGTTGTACTTTGGTCCTCTTTCATAGAAATTCGAAACATTAACTAAAACACTCATTCCCCCACCCCCACCTTGCAAACCATTACTATAAACTTTTATGTCTTAAGAATCCATAATTTTTAAATTATTTAAAAAAAACATGATACAGCATTGTTTTAATCAGATAGAAATAACTAAAAAGGACTATCTATGTCAGAATAAAGGAGATAAACAGAGATAAATTTCACTCCATTGTATCATATAGGCATAGAGCTTATAGAAATATGAATATAAAACACTTATGATTATTTTTCTAGGAAGTATGCATTTTAAGCACCAATAGTTTAACTGGTTAACATCCCCGCCAAAACAGAAATGTAAACTTTAGAAAAACAGCCTACAACATTTCAATCAGGTAAGTGAACACAGAAAGCATTTTGATACTGTTAAATTGCCCAACTGGTAACGGTGGACAGACAAAACAAAATTCTCCTTCTGTTTGTATTAAAATTACCTCCCAAGCATCATTCGGACCCAGTCAGGCCCGACTATAATTCTGTGTTGGCCCATTGTGTACTTGACATCAACTTGATCTAATAAGTACTACCATGATCTCTGAGATTGCGAAGAATCACAGCAGGGAGGCTATGGGACTGCCACCCCGTCACTAACTCGGCCTCTAGCTCCTTAACGTGGGCCCTGAGCATGAGGGGTGGTACTTTCAGAAGCAGGTCAAGAGGCAGCAAAGCTGAAGAAATAAAAGGGGGAAAGATATGAAACTGTAACATAAATCATACTGAATATCAGGGAGGCATGTGTGATTTTGTGACTGCTGACGAAATTACCTGGTCTTGGTTTGGATCCTATTCCACCAGGGAAGTCCCTGCAAACAGAATTAGGAGTTGTTAGGAGAATGTATTCAACTTGGATTTAGGACTAACATTGACTGAAAGCCTATACTCCACTATGGTTACATTGCAAAAATTGAAAAAGGATTATTTTCCCTCAAGATGCTCTCAAGAGCTTAACAAACAGGAAACAAAGCCCATTCAAACCCACAGCAGACCTGACATTCTGTGGGCGCACAGAGAAACCCTGTCTCGTCACGGTAGTTTAGAAGCCCTCAGAATGATGAAGAACCTACATCTTATGGTCTTGGGTAATTTTCTTGTGATGCTTAAAATCAAAATAGTGATATTGCATTAAAAATACGTCTTTAAAATTTCACATGCAATATTTTTCTATGCTTTGTTTCTGCTGTCTTAAAAAAGAAATTTCTCCCTGTGAAATGAGATGATTTTTGCATTTAAGAGGATTATATTTTTCCTTAAGTTTCCGGTGTTATTACTATCTCTTGTTTGCCTTGCCCTAAATTCCAGACTTCCTGATCATTTTGTATTTTTGGTCTCAGTATATTCCACCCTCTGAGGTGGCCTTAGAGCCCACCAGGGACAGCCATAAATTACCTTCAACTTTGCTTATTTCCATTGTTTTCTAGAGCCAATTTCTTACTAGTTATTTTGGAATGAAATAAGAAACATCTGTGCCCTGACAAGTTATAAGAACTATATTAAATGTCATGCAACAAAATTTAATACAAAATCTATGTCAATTAAAACATACTGAACACATACTACATTCAAGGCTCATGATAGGTATCTGCTGAGTAGGAATGAACATAGGGATTTAAAAAAAAATTAACGTTTATTATTTATTTTTGAGAGAGAGAGAGAGAAAGAGTCTGTCCAAGCAGGGGAGGGGCAGAGAGAGGGAAACACAGAATCCAAAGCAGGCTCCAAGCTGTGAGCTGTCAGCACAGAAGCCAGATGCGGGGCTCGAACTTGTGAACCACAAGACCATAACCTGAGCTAAGCCACTTACCTGACTGAATCATCCAGGTGCCTTGGATTTAAATACAAATAAATATGGCTAATAAATCTCTTACCCCAACACTGTCATCTTAAGTTAGAATTCTTGATTCATAAATGCAACACATACCTTAAGTTATGAAGCAAAACAAAACTGGCACTCATTTACCCACTGCCCACCTAGAGTACTGGATTAATAGCAAGATCTTTGCATCTGATGGCAAGTTCCTTCCCTTCCTTTTCCGCTCCTCCTACCTCTCCACACCAAGCCAGCCCTCTTCTGATCCCATTATTTTCTCTGGCCCTTTTCCAGTCCAAGTTTTCAGAACCTTGAAAAGTCAGTGAAACTTGCCGGCCATGCACAGTTAATACACTCTCCTTGGTTCTGGGAGAACGGGGCATGTTTAAAGAAAGAAAATGGGGGCGCCTGGGTGGCTCAATTGGTTAAGTGTCTGACTTCGGCTCAAGTCATGATCTCACAGTTTGTGAGTTCGAGCCCTGCATCAGTCTCTGCTGACAACTCAGAGCTCAGAGCCTGTCTTCAGATTCTGTATCTTCCTCTCTCTCTGACCCTCCCCTGCTTGCGCTGCCTGTCTCTGTCTCTCAAAACTTAATTAAAAACACACAAAAAAAATTTTTTTTAATAAAGAAAGAAAATGGACAGCCCCCCGCCTGCAGAAAGTTCAAAGAGGGGCACAACCTCAGCAGCACCCAGAACGGGCAGGACGCCTCCGGCCGAGGAGCAGAACATCTGTTTCCGCACCTCACATCCTTGCGTGCGTGCTGTATCACAGCGAGAGTGAGTGATGACCAATGCCTTCGCCTACTGGAAAGGGCTAGCACAGCCCGACAGAAATAGAATGCAAACCACACCCCTAAAGTCTTAAAAATTTAGACTAGACTATCAAATCTAGAATTTAAGTCTAAATTTTCTGGTAGCTACATTTTTAAAAAGTAGAAATAAAGAAGTGACATTTATTTTAAGAACCTACTTTATTTAGCCAGGTAACTTAAAAAGTATCATTTTGGCATGCCCTAAATACAGAAACGAATGAGATATTTGACATTCAGTTTTATATTTAAATTTAAATATGAAGATGAAATTAAAAAGTTTGTTTCTCTGTCACATTAGCTACAATTTCAACTGCTAGAGAGTCACACGTGGCCAGTAGCCTCCATATTCGACAGCGCGTTTCAGAGTCACCGTCTTTGTAAAAATTATGACTGAGGCTAACAGTCATACCAGATAACTGCTATGCCTATGAGACTCCTTGGACTATTCTGAACGATGAATTAAAGTGTAATTTGCGAGGGGCCCCTAGGTGGCGCAGTCGGTTAAGTGCCCAACTTTGGCTCAGGTCTGATCTCATGGCTTGTGAGTTTGAGCCCCATGTTGGGCTCTGTGCTGACAGCTGAGAGCCCAGAGCCTGCTTCGGATTCTGTGTCCAGCTCTCTCTCTCTGCCCCTCCCTGCTCATGTTCTGTCTCTCTCTGTCTCTTAGAAATGAATAAACACTTAAAAAATTAGAAGAAAAGTGTAACTTCCAAAAATCTTTTATTCCTAAGGTTATAGGTACTTTTGATAGATCATAATCACTCTCATGGCGAGTTAACTAGATGACTATTCCAGTTGTCCTGAAGAATGCAAAATTCCAAACATTTTTACATGTTAAAAAAATGGGCGAGAGATATATGTAAAATAAACTATCCTGACAATGCTGAGTTGCTGCCACCTTTGCTACTCCTTAAGAGAATTCTAAATTCCTCTTTAATGAACTTTAGGGGATCTTTAAAAGTAATCATCTCACATTCAACAAACATCGATTAAGTGTCCACTATGTGTAGAAACTGTGCCGGACATTAGAGATGGGATGGTGAAAAGAAATAGTCCTTAGTCTTGGAACTTACAAGACCATACAGGTATAGCAGAAAAACTGTTAATTTCCCTGCAAATCATATCATGGATCACAAGAAAGCATACTCATCTGAAATTGCCAAACAAAACAGACTAATTATAGCCAGAAGGGACAACATTTAACTATACAATTGTTGGGTCCAGATGGACAAAAGATTGAAATTATGCAAAGCCTGAGGGAAGTCTGCCTCTAGGACCGAATTGAATGTTTATGTGCAATAGAACATTATGGCTGCAGAAGAGTGTAAGCTAGAAAATAGGCAGAGATGACTTAACACAAGGAGAATATTCTAGAAAGGTTTTCTGGGGAAAAGGCTTAATATAATGAAGCTTGTGTCCTCTGAAACTTTTAAAGTGGACTTTGACTAACAGAATGTCGGGCTGATAAAACAGAATCTCAGAGACATGGAAAGTTTCAAAGGATTTCAAAAGGTCATGCCTCCCAGCTCTCTTCAGATCTGGGGTGACTTCATCCAGAATTTATAAGCCAAGGCAGAAACTGAAGCACTGAATTTGAGTGCTAGCCTACAACTTCACCCCAAACCAATTAACAGGGAAGGTGGAGACCGAAGGTATTAGCTTTGTAAGTTTTTAAATCAACTTTTTGCTGAATGAATTCAAGTGCAGTGTAAATTTCTGGGTTAATTATTGTGTTTAGAGGAGCCTGGGCAATGAGAGAGATGGAGTTCTAGAATTTAAACCTTGTAAAATTGTTTCGAATATACTTCTGAACCAAGGAAATATTCTCACATGCATAGGAGGCACGTTACATAATTCAGTTGTTAAAAGTTGTCAATCCTACCTGATGTTGATAAAAAGAAGAAATATTTATCCTTCTGAAATGAGAAGGTTGACTTACAGTGCTAAGATAATGCCGTCTAAGGCTACTGCAATCACACCATCTGAGCTAACTAGCATTTTACCACTTAGAAGTCTCCCTCTGGGAGTGACATTCATAAATGTGTCCTGTGTGAAAAAACAGCATTATGCAGGGTTGAGCTCTCCTGTTCCATATGGGCTCTTCACCTATGTATAATAATAACAGAGGTGGTGCCACTACAGGGAAGAATAGGGCCCCTGGGACTCTCCACTCCCACTCCAATAACACCTAGAAATAAACAAGCAATTACTCATAAAAGTTTAGAACGGTCACAGAAAAGGAGTAGAGTGGTCTTACTGATCATTGTTTCTGTGAGGCTACTTGACTGTGACATTGGCTGGTAGGCTAGGTTGATTCAGGCAAGTAATGATTAAGTATTCAATTTAAGTAAAACTAAGTATGGATTATGAAAAGGGCGAGTAGAGAATACCTACAAGTTAAAATAAGCAAGACTTCTGCTGCAAGGAGGCAAGACCCATAGGCCTTGAGGTTATACAAGGGTCCTTCCGGTCACATAGCTGATGCTGGATGGTCTCAAATGTCCACAACCATCTTTGATGTGAGTCAAGGACTAAAGCCAGGTGCACATCCTTGAGCACAGCTATGCACAGCCTGGTTTATCAAAGAAGTTGTGAACCAGAGGCCTCTCCAATACCGCAAAAGTCCAATGTCTCAAACCAACCTGCCAACTACACCCTGTTGCCTTGGCAACAGGATGCAAGCAGGCATGGAGAAATCTTGTTGCCTGAGCAACAGAATCTTAAAAAAATAAATAAATAAAATAGGGCCTTAAGCTGTGACGATGGCAAAGGCTTGTAGGTTCAAGTCAATAGGTGGGATTTTAGTCCTATTCCAAAGAGAGATCTAGAATTCAGGCTAAGATAACATTCATTCATCTGTTAACAAGTATTTGGGGGCTGGCACCATTGCGCAATACACTACCACCTAGGAAATGCAAAGACGGACCTCGTACCATCTGGTATATGGCAGCACACAATAATAATTATTAATTGAATGAATGAATGTTCTTATGAAAATCATAATACAACGACCAAGGCTTACTGGGACTGAGTGTATGTAATAGTTAAAAAGGTTGAAGCCCCTGTGTGCATTACCAAATTTCACTATGCAAGATAATTTATAAATTGAAATTAAAGAACTCACTGGATTAGATCGATTGATCGATTGATCTACGTCCTGAGACTATAAAATCCAGATAGAAACTGGTAAAAGTCATGTCCAGTCTTAATTCTTTCCTAACAAGTAGTAATGGAGGCGGAACATTTTAGGTCATTTAGATCACTGAAAATGATCAAAATTAGAAATTTCAAAAAAGGCCTAATTATTGATTTTTCATTTTTTATCTTGACACAGACATTAATTAATCCAGCTTTTGACTAATTCTTATCCATGTTCACAAAACATCAAACAAACAGTAACAATAGGGATATTTACTTAATGAGTATTTCAAAACAGATAATGCTTTGTGACAGACGACTACAAAGAGTGAACTCCCGCCCTTTTACTCTGTATGATTTCAGAGATGCACACATCAAAATAAAAGATGACTTTCACAAACACTATCATGCACTTCAGCCCTTCTCAACGTATGCGTCCAGTTCAAATCTCTAAAGCTGGGAACATAAACATGGCACAACCACTCTGGAAAACAGTTGGGCAGTTTTTTTTTTAGAAAGTTAAGCACCACCTATCATACCTTCCAGTCATTTCACTTCTAGGTATTTACCCAAGATTTTTTGAAGTATGTATCCATATAAAGACACAAACGTTCATCACAGCTTTATCTGGAACAGCCAAGGACTGGGACTCAAATGTCCAGTAACAGATGAATAGAAAACAAACCATAATGTATCCATACAATGGGCGACTACTTAACAATAAAAAAGAACCAACTATAGCTAGACTAAGAAAACAATATGGGCAGATCCCCAAATAATTATCCTGCCTAAAAGAAGCCAGACAAATAAGAGTAGGTACTCCATAACTCCATTTATATGTTCTAAAATGCTAACTAATCTAGAGTGCAACAGGCAGATCACTGATTGCCTAGGGTGCGGAGTGAGAAGTGAGGGTACAGACAGACGCAAGGACACTTTTAGATGGATATGTTCTCTATCTCAACTGTTATTTCACTGGGATATACGTATTCAAAACTTATCAAATTGCACATTTTAAAGATGTGCAGCTTATTTTGTGTGAGTTATATGTCACTGAAGCTCTTAGAACAAAATAACTTCGCACAATCTCATTCAAGAAAAGTTTTTCAAACAATCACATGATATGTACACGTGTTAAAAGCCATATAGCAAAAATGTTCCATTAAGTTCATCTTTGCCTGCCTTTCATTACTTACTAGATGGAACTTAAATGCAAGTCAGTTCTAGTTATCTCATGGTTCTACACCTTCAAGAGAGCTAACTGGTTAGCCCTCAGTAGAATTTGAGTGTATCACAACTAAAGCAGCTATTTGGTGACACTCAGATTGATAAACATTTGTAGGAGTGTCCCAAGCGACTCTCCAGTAACATGCAAAGAATGAAGATGTAAAATCTTGGTCTAAGCCAAAGCCTAAAAGCCAATTGTGCTCCATAAATATACATACAGTGTGAATAACCTACTCATTGTTAGGAAACGTAAGTCAGCTAGAAGCTCCCCATAGTCTACTTCCGTAATGTCAAAACTGCTACACTGACATCTCCAGATTTTCTGGGGGGTTGAGGGGGTGCAGGAGAACCCTGGGAATGGTTGCTACATGGATGGAATCCTACTGAGGGAGATTCCCTGTCTGGAGATCTGGGTTGGAAATTTGGACATTCACACCTTCATGAATGCTACAGTTTCAGAGCCCAGGAATGGGGCTCTCTCCACTGATATGGGACCTCAGCTTTGAGTTTGGCTTCTAGGACTTTCAGTGATTTGGGGGTGGAGGAGGAGAAATGGGGAGGAATCTGTCAAGACAAGGAGGCCAAAGGAATTATTTCCTGGCTTCATGCCACTTCTAAGTAGTTCAAAGAAGAAAATATATACTTCTAAAAGTTGAGAACTCGCTCTTTCTTGGTCTTGCTATTAATTATAGTCCTGAAAAAATTTCATAACCTGATGATGACTTGGATCACCAGGAAGCCTTCCATTTCTAATAGGATGTTTCCTCTCACTGTCCTTGAGACCAGCGTTTCTGTGAGGAGGCAGAATCTGTCCTTCTAGCTCCATTTGAAAGTCTATGCCAATTTATCAGGGAGGTACACTGGTCCTTCAGCAGATGATTGGCTTCAGTCTGGTCCCTGATATCTGGGGTGACAAAAGTTCAGAACTAATGCTTAAGTTTTCTCTCTGAGCTATTTAGCCAGGACCAAGTTTGAATTCTAAGCTCTGGCTTTTTCTCAATGGTACCGATTCTGTTGTTTTAAGAGCCAATAAGGGTCCCCAGGGAGATCTGCCCAGGGTCTCACTGTAGTCGGTCTACCATTTCATATGTGATATAAAATACCCAGAAATCTCTGCAGGCCTGATTTTCTATTTACTTTTATTCTATTTTGTAACTTTGCTATCTTCTTTTCGATTCTAACTTCTCATTTAGCATCTAAAATATTTTCTATTATGCAGCTTTGCTATTTTCTTTTAGAGTCTGACTTCTCATTTAGCTTCTAAATATTTTCTATTATGTAACTTGGGTATCATCTTTTAGATTCTAACTTCTCATTTAGCGTCTAAATACTTTTCAGGATGGTTTCACATTTCACTTTAGTAAACAGAGAAACCCAGAAAAACCCTAAACAAATTAGACTGCAAATAACTTTGCCTTTAATGCCTTTTAATTTAAAGAATTAGAAATACATTTTCAAATTATCTCCTTTTAATTCAGAGAAGCTCTGGGGATCACTTGGAAGGATGTCAAAAGTCACTGTCTCTCCTCTTGTTTGGCACGAATCATAGGCTGCCTTTTGTCATTTATTTTCTTCTGAAGTCTGTCCTTGTCTCTGCTTCACTCAGAGTTCCCTGAGGGAAGAGAGTTCGTTTAAAACCAACCTGTGTTTCCTGACGGCATGTTAGGCTGTACCACACGGCACAGCTCTCAAACGTTATTTTAGCACAGGTCCTGAATTATAAAGCGAGGCACCTTCTAATGCGTCAACCTCGACATGTGGGCCATCTTCCATTTTCCACCTGTTGACTTGGTCATTAACCACAAGTTAAAGGGCTTAATGAAATGACACTCTTATATTCCTTTTTTCAATGAGCTTCAGATTGAACTTATCTTTTCTGCTGATTCTAGTTTACTCATTTCACTAGAAGATGTTTAGATACTGACTAGTTTTAAAAGCCATTTCAAGCTCTAAAACATATAGTACCTATTTCTTTTGTTTTTGAAGGTTTGGACTTCAGCTGGGTTCTTTCAAATAAGACAATTTTCCATGAATCCTTTTAGAAAAAAAAGACTAGAAATATTTAACAATTTCAAGATGCCTAAATTCATCTGATTGGAAATTCTCATTTTAATATGAAATTCTTTTAATTGGGGAGTTAAACCCATACCTCATGATGTATTTTTGTACTAAAATACTTGTTTTGCATTTCTTCTACACCTTTTAGCAAATTTATATCACTGAGTAAGGTATCCAATAATGGCGGGGGGGGGAGCCTTTTGCTGATATTCTTAAAAATAGCTAGATACCAGAGGGCGCTTGGTAGTTACTTTGCGGGAGAAGTCGTGGAACATTTTTCTAGGCAAATACCGTTCCAAGCAGTTGGACAGATTTCCAAAGCAGCTCACAAAAGTCTACTGAACTGGTGATTGGTTAAGGTAGAAGTCCTGAGAGCAGAGTTGAGGAGGACAAACCTACTCTGTGGTAGGATACACTCAAACCCCCAGGTCTATAGCCACATCTTCCAACCCTGTCCCCTCTCTCCTGTCCACTGGAGCTCCCATGGCCCCAGGCTCCTGTGTGTGGCTTCCTTGTCTGTGGGAAGCACAAGCAGAGGTGGTGGCTTAGGGACGAGAAGCCAGAAGGAAGGCAATGAGAGGGAAGTGCAAGCACGGGAAACTCCTTGGGCCATCTTCTAATTCAAGTCCCAAGTCCTATAAATCCCTCATTCTGGTTCTCCAGGTGTTTGGGACAGTTTCTCTTTCTCCTGCCCTCTCCCTTACTTCTGACCACCACGTCTCTGCACATTAGCCCATTAAGAATCGTGTAGGATTCTCTCAATGACCCTTCTGGTATTTTATGCAATATGATAGGTTCTCCTTTTTTTTTTCTCACTAGCAACACTAGAAATGAATCAGGAAATAGAAAGGCTCCATGGTAACCCTTCCTGAGCCTTATGTGGGAAAAAAAAACCCAACTAACTGGTGATGCTGTAACTTTGACTAAACAAAAAATGATTTTCTACATGAACCCTCCTTTGCCACCTAACTGAACCCTTCAGGATTTTGTGAGGCAGGTTCTTCATTCTGAAATTCATCTTCTCAGTAACCCTGAACCCAGAAGTCACAGTAGTTCCATTCTGGCTGCCCAGTGCCCACCCTGCTCCCCGCAGCAAGCACCCCCGATGGACTTGGAGGGGCAGTCGATCAAGGAGCTCAGCTCTCCCTGCAGCAGTAAATAGGATCCTGATTCAACCCAGGCCAACTGATTCTCTCGCGCAGGACACTCAATCCTGAGAAAGGTGACGCATGGGTGGAAAAAGCAAACTGGGAGCTCCTGCATCCCAGCATCAGGGCCTTTCTGAGTCTGCCAGCAGTGGCTCCTCCACAGACTTCAGGGCTTGTCTGTCTCTTATTCCTTCCTAAGTTTAGGAACTCTGGGTTTCTAATTACATGAGTGCCCACCCCCCCATAAAGCCTTCTAATGAAACTCTGTTGCACAAGTCAACAAGTCAGCTTCTTTTGCTGGCATCCAGAAAGCCCAACTGAAAAGCACACCTCAGCCTTACCCTTTTGTCACATGGCATGCAGCCCCGTCCCTAGCCAGGGTCACCCCCAGCTCCAGTCTGCTGACTAGAACCACGGCCTATGCACTTATGTGCCTCTAGCCTCAACCCGCGTCTTTGACTCAGTCCTTCTTCCTGTCTCCACTCAGCTGTCTGCCCATCTTTAGATTGGTGCTTCCTAGTTGACCACACTCCTCAAATCTAGACCATTTTCATAGCAGTGACCTTGACAATCATCTAGTAGACAGAAACTACCAAGAACAATCTTCTTTAATTAGCCCTCTTCTCTGCTTTTCTAGGTTAATTTTATCTTTGTCCTCCCTGTCCCCATGCCTTTCTTCAGACACAGAGAAAGGGCTGTCCGTCCATCTTTCCCAGACCCTCTCTCTAGGCTCAAGCTACTCTGTGCCTGTGGCCTGTTGATTCCTTTTCCCTCTTTCTCTCTCCTCTCCACTGGCTGTCTTTCCTTAGTCCCGTGCACCCTGATGTCATCCTGATTCTAAGAAGGCCCTCTTCCGTCAAACATCCCCTACCAGCTAGCTACCTAGCTCACTCGTAGCTTTCTTCCCACCACGGTCTCTGTAACTTCTAAAAGCATCACAATCGAGCTTCCACCACTGCCAGCCTCACTCAGCGCTATGGGAACTGCCCTCATGAAAGTCACCAGGGACTTGCACTGGGTCAAACTGAATCATTTCATTGTAGTCTTTAGCCCAACAGATAACTCTTGCAGAAACTGCTGATTATCTCCAAATAAGTTTCTTTTTCCTTTTAAAACAGAATCCCCCAAACATATTCATCCTCCCTTGCAGCCAGAAATGTTCCTATGATTACATTCTGGCCAAGGGTATGTGAACAGAAGGGATGAGCACAATGCCAGGTCCTGTCCTTTCCACTTCCTGCTGGCCAGGATGTGGATCTGCCATGAAGATGAGCTCCACAGCCCGGGAAGGCAGACAAACAGGATATAAGGAGCCAGGGCTCCCGAGGACCTCATAAAGCGCAACCACCTACTTCCCTGGTCCAGCCTTGAGCTCTGAGAGGTTGCTTAGCTGAAGATCACAAACCTAGAATTAAACCCTGATCCAAGCTTAGTACTCTTTTTCTAATGTTTATTTATTTCTTTTGATGGGCAGTGGGGAGGGGCAGAGAGAGAGGGAGACAGAGGATCTGAAGTGGGCTCCGCACTGACAGCAGAGTCTGATGTGGGGCTCAAGCTCAAGAAGAGCAAGATCATGATCTGAGCTGAAGCTGGATGCTCAACCACTGAGCCACACAGGCACCCCTAAGCTTAGTACTCTTCCCAGTCGGCTGCTTGGTAAATCAGAATTGGTGCTGGGAGGGTAATGCTTCTAGTACCACATGTCCTTGGTGACTTCTAGCTATGAGGTTTCAATTTAGCCACCAATAACTCAGCTCTGTAGAGTTCTGGGAGCTCAGTGTGTACGTACCTTGTTTGGGATTGTCTTTCTCCTCCTGAGGCACTAAAACTTCTCTTTAAAATGCCTGGAACAAGAATATAAAAATATCTTTATATGTCCCCTCTACAAATCTTTTATTTATTTGCCTATTTATTAATTAAAAGAAAAAACAATGCTGCATCCTATTACATGAGCAATTTTACGTACTCTAACGATGGTCATTGTTTATAAAAGCATCAGCCACAATATAATATTTCAAATTCCTGCTTACTTAACAGGATTGTGTAAGGTCCTTTTTCCAAAGAAAAGGTGCTAAACAAGGCAACTCTATTACTAATAGCTAATAAAGGATCATAGAATATCCATGTCATAATTATCCTAAAGCCTTCGCCAAGACAGCTACAAGTTGCCACATGCAAATTTAAATATTCAACTTCTCCTTCCTCACTTCCCCACTGGACCCTCCGCACTATTGCTACCCAAAATATACAAAGCTGAACTCATCTCCAAACAACCAGTAATTAACTTCTAGAATTTGCTACATATGCATGAATATTTTTCCTGTATAACATTCATGTTTTCCCAATCGCATATCACGATATTTTATCTAGCAGGCAGGAATTTGCAGGGAGAAATAAAACACTTTTGCAAACTGAGATTGTTCCAGAGGTTATGGTCCAGTCAACTATTTTGATGGACAATTAACTGTGGAAAGGAAAGAAAAATGAAGCTCAATCCTTAAGGTTTTACTTTGATCCTTAGGGAGATTATTTTAATCCTTCTTTTATGAGATTTTCATAGTACAGTCATTAATGAGAGGAAATTATTTATATGAACTTTATTTCAAAATGTTTTTTTTACCCTGGGATGCCTGGATGGCTCAGTCGGTTAAGCATCTGACTTCAGCTCAGGTCATGATCTCACAGTTCATGAGTTCAAACCCTGCGTTGGGCTCTGTGCTGACAGCTCAGAGCCTGAAGCCTGCTTCAGATTTTGTGTCTCCCTCTTTCTCTGTCCCTCCTCTGCTAACACGCTGTCTCTCTTTGTCTCTATCTCAAAAATAAACATTAAAAAAATTCAAAATATTTCTACCCTAATAAATATGCCTTCAATATACTCTTTTAAAAGAATTATTCTTTCCTCTCCATATTCTATTTCAACTTCTCTTTTCTTTCAGTTTCAGATTTGTTGAATGAATTGAATCCTATTCTTCCTTGTAAATTTTATCCAAATATATCTTTTCTTTTCCATATTCTTTTTTTTTTTTACAATTTTTTAAATGTTTTTTATTTATTTTTGAGAGACAGAGAGGCATCGCAAGCAGAGGAAGGTCAGAGAGAGAGGGAGACACAGAATCTGAAGGCAGGCTCCAGGCTCTGAGCTGTCAGCACAGAGCCTGATGCGGGGCTCGAACCCACACACTGTGAGATCATGACCTGAGCCGAAGTCGGACACTTAACCGACTGAGTCACCCAGGCGCCCCTTCTTTTCCATATTCTATACCCCAGACTATTTACTTTACTGTTTTAAATTAAGAAGCATAATTAACATATAGACTGAACTTATGTCATATTTTTCATAGTACTAAACAATTAAAATATTTATTTTACTTTAGTGTTTGAAATATAATATATCCCTTACATTAAATAAATAAAATCGTACAAAACTTAGTCTACTCCAAGACTAATTTCTTCTCCAAGTCTCTAACCCTTAGAGAACAGATTCACAAGAAGTCACTTCCATTATTCCTGTGGTTATTTAGTGTTTCTCCAAATTAGTTATCTCCACTCCCCAGTTACAAGCTGCATTTGCTGGTAGAAATAGTAAAACTATTCATTTGACAGAGGAGGCAACAGCAAGCCACTGTGCAGGGTGGCCTCTGGGCCTGCCAGAAGGCTAGACAGACCTGTCCTAATTAGCACTGCGCCTGCAATATTAACCACCGTGTTCCATATATGATGGCGGTCACCCAACTCCCAAGCATGACTCCCAAACCACGACCTACCGGAACCCCACAGGCCGGGAAAGAAAACTTACTGAATGTAGATTCTTTCAAAGGGCTTGAACTGGAGCTGCTGGAGTTGTCCGAAATGTCCAGTTCATCATCTAGCTCTGAGTAGATGTCTGCACATGAATAGAAGAGTGACAGAATAAAGACAAAGCAAATGAACCTTGAAACAGACACAACTCAAGAGTGCATTCATGCGGTCACCATTTGCCTAGAAATACCTTTGTCAACATTTTCCAAGTTGAAATTCTCCTCGGACAGGACTTCGTCACAGGCCCTGTCTTCATCCTTACCACAAGGGGCCTGGAAGCCCTCAGGGGGCAGGTCTGCGCTTTCTGAGAGCTCGCTCTTCAGGCTGGCACCCCCACTGCTGCTGCTACTCAGGCTTGCCTTCTCAAAGGTGTCCTGCAAGAGAAATTTAACTCACAGTTGCCTTTTCTTCCTGCCTTTGCTAGGACCCAAAGCTTGTTAGAACATAGATTAAAATGCTTACGGAGTATAAATATTTGTGCTAAAGTACCATCGATAATTCTATCCCCATGTTTGTGGTGGAGTTCATTCAGCCCTTGACTACAAAAAAATGTATTCGTGCAAGACAAGGACAGAGGTGCCAAGATGCCCAATGACAAAGGTCTGTGCAATCTGGTAAAAGAAAATGCAGCACTAAGGAAAAGATATGTACCAATGAAGCTGAAATCACTGTTATCTTAATAACGTCTGCTCTCTCAACAAAACGTGGGGATAAAAGGTACAGCATAAGTAGAATATGTTAATGTAATAGCATTATATAGTGACATATGGTAGCTACACTTGTGGTGAACAAAGCATAAGGTACAGAATTATGAAATCACTATGTTATACACCTGAAACTAACGTAACACTGTGTGTCAACTATACTTAGTAGAAGAAAAATGCTATCAAATCTCAGCACCGTGATGGGTGAGTAGGACTCTGTTTTTTCAAATCTCAGGAAGCTTAGCAGCAGTAGCAGATACCGCCAGGCCATGGCGAGAGAGGCGTGAGGTCCCCTGAAAAATGCAGAGCTGCAGCAGGGGCTCCAGTGGGGATCAACATTTGCTTGAGACACGTCCATGGTTTTTCTTTTGTTTTGGATACTTTTTCTGAAATTGATGTGCCACTCACAGCCACCAGAGGCAGGTCCCTCAAAACCGAATGGTGATAGAATTGAGGGTGAAGAAAATCTAAGATGATATGAGTGACTGGAGTTAGAAGTCTGCCTCTGAGTGCTTTCCCTGGTCTCTGTTCCCTAAACAAGACAAAACATGAAAAGAGTATCAAAGGCACTTCACACAGTGCAAACTGTCCCATCAATGTTCTCTCTTTTTTCTGGAAATTTGTTCATTGTTCTTTCCTCAAGCTTTCACCAAGGTGCTTGGAGATCTTTCTTGCTCTGTTGGAGCTAATGTGCAGTTGAAGCAGCATTTTCATTTTCTTTGGCTAGTCCTCTACCTGGTGTCAAAACCTTCCTGATTTTGTGACTCAGCGTTGTTCGTTCCTGCCTTTTGGGTCTATACCTGTCCGCCTCCTTAGAACCTAAAATGGAAAGTGCTTCGGACACCATTTGGATTGCTCATGTGTGCAGCTCAGAAATTCTTCCCATGCTTAAGGCTTATCAGGAGTTTCCATGCCAGCCTTGGCTCCGCGGAAGCTCAGCCTCAGATACCAAAGTCAGGAGCTCCTTCGAAGGCTCAAAACTCTCCTTCCAAACTCACTCAGCCCCTTCCATGTCTTCCCCTTTTTTTGTTCCAACCCACAGATACTTCCTCCAACATCTTCAAGTGAAGTTAGAAATGTAGACAGAAATGAATTTAGGGCTTTCATATTCTTAAGACTTTTAACTCGATATAAATCATTTACTGCCCTTTTCTAAAGACCACAACTGGGTTTACAACCCTGCAGGGACTCCTCACCCAAGTTGTGTTGCTATCAGTGTTTAAAAGATAAAAGAGACATAAGCTTCAAGTTGACACAACTCTTTATTGCTTTGATGCAATTAGATGCCGGAATCCATATATCTCTAAAGCTGGCAAAACTTCAGCACAGGCTTTGTTTCTTTTTAAAACACACATGGATAAGACATCAAAGGAAGACATTTTTTTTTGGACAAACGAAGGGTGAAGAGGAGCTGTGAGTCCTGATACGGGTCATCCAGACTTGAGGAAAATTCCCCTGTAATCAATACCAAAGAACCAGAAATGAGGTGGGTTGCAAATCAAGTCATTTGCAACCACTAAAACTGCATCGATAAGTAACTGGGTGCTTGTTGAACTTCTGATAAAGGAAAATTCACATTCTGAGAGAGGTGGGTTTTCAAACTCGGTACGTGTGAAAGGTATGACAGAGCGATGTAGAGTGTATTGTTTGTTTTAGTTTTAAAAAACCTGTTTCTGTCATCTCACAGTTTTGGTTTAAAAAAATCAATAGAGTTCTTGAACTTGACATAAAAGATACACTACTGTAGACACATTTTCCCAAATGTGATTTCCAGAGTTTTTCCTTGTGAATATTTGAGTACCCCAACTCATTACCAGCTGACTGCTTGAAGAACTGGAGGCTATTTTAGTCCCTCTGGTGTCCCTCCATGCCTTGCACGATGCTTTGCACATAGCAAATGCTTAGTTAGTAGCTGCTGCACTGAGACAGAGGGAGAAAAGGACCAGGCAAGCAGGCGAACTCCCCTGTGTGATGAGTGGGTTTTGTAACTTCTGTGTTTTTTTTTTTTTATCTTGCCCATTTACCCAGAATCCAGGATCAGAATCCATCCTGATGTTTCTCTCAGAGCTGAAGAAACTAATGATACACCAGTGAATAAGAATGAACGCTTCCCTTCCTTTTTTCCCTTTGCAAGTATGAGTTTAAAGCTCTATTCATCTGTATTAGAGATGGCTGACCTGCAAGGACAATCCGCCTCTGTAACCCAGCAGGCACTGGCTAGAGGCAGAGATGTTTAAATGTTTTTATTCTGAGAGTGGAGGCCATTAAGATGTTTTGGAAAGTTGCCTCCAGCAAGTACATAAACCTATTAAAGGGAGCTGGGGGGAGCAGGGAGGTGCAGCGTTGGGGATTGCAATTTGGCTGCTGTCATCTGTTTTAGTCTTTGATTACTTAAGATTTTTCTAGGAATAGGAGAGGGAGTTAAGTACACTTTTTTGGCATCTATATATCTCCCAGGAACGGATGGACACATTCTGTGCGTCAATATGGCAGCAAGAAGAAGACAATGCAAATGAGACAATAAAATTATCACTGATATGGAAATCATCACCATTACAGGAGACACTTCCTGTCACAGTGCTGTTACAGGCACAATTATGTTTAGCTCGGTTTTGCTCATTATAATGTATTTTTTTAATGTGTGCAGCACATTACAATACATTTTCAGTTGAATAGCAATTCTAACAGTAACAGACTGACATTGCCTAAATTAACTGCAACAGTAGGGAAAGAATTAAGAGAGCCTATTTTATTAAAACTAGTGCAATTTTTTAAATTACCCAGAATGTTTTCTAAGGAGAGAGAAAAGTAAGAAATAAATATAAAGCATAACACTAACTATATCCTATAGATGCTTTCTTTTAGTACCATAAAGAATGCACTGTT
The DNA here is from genome assembly GCA_004023845.1 of Helogale parvula. NCBI lineage: Eukaryota > Metazoa > Chordata > Mammalia > Carnivora > Herpestidae > Helogale > Helogale parvula. Next base: position 21,722 of record PJEM01004181.1, on the reverse strand, counting down.
TCTTTTGTTCTAAAATATTCATTCTATTTGAGCTATGTCTTTGCCTGGATTCTCCTATTTGTTCAGTTAAGAACCAGGACGTTAGACACATAAATTTAGGACGACCCAGGGCTTGACAGCAATTCACCTGGCCGAGGGGATCTCTCTTTAACAGCACACCACATTCTAGGCTTTCCATGGATGAAAGCACAAAGAAAGTCCAAAATAGAAGACAGGTCATGACTACGTATTATTGTGTGGAAGTTTAGTCCCTAAATTTCAGAGTATTAAGAAAATCAGCCAGTGTGACCAAGAGGGCTGAAGGGGGCTACACAGGGCCAGGTCATCGCCGAGTGGACTGCCCACTTGAGCAGGTGTCCAGGACCTCACTCTGGGACACTTGGTTTTGCCATCACGGACAGGTGGGCTGCAGGAGCAAGCTTGGAGCCTGGTCCCTTCCTATGACAGCTGGGGATCCTGTAGCTTCAGAGTTGTTGGGTTGATACCATTGTCTATTTTGTTCATGAAATCCTGAAGCATTTCTCTGCTCCTTTGTTCCACGTATCAGGCAGGAGAGCAATACGTTCAAATTAAACCAGAAAAACTGGTGTGTGAGATGCTGGAAATAACTAAATTTACAAATATTATATAATAAAGGAAAAATGTTATCTTCAAGTTTGGATATTATTTTTTATTTGGGACTTCTTAAATATATTTATACGAAGCTAAATATTTTGCTTTAATATAATTAAATGCATACAATTATGATCCCACTATTATCATGACACTTTTTTAATTAGAGCTTCTTAAAAGCACAGGAACATACTAATGAACTGTCACTAAAATAAGTAAATTATAGGATGAATTAATTATAACAATTCAATCTAAAACTATCACATTTACCATGCCTGATAATGTTTCACTGCCACCCCATAAATAATCCAGTACCAGTAATAAGTTCTCTATTTTTCCTAATTCAAAGACATGTTTTCTGTCTGACATGTTTCTAATAAAAAAGAGGAGAAAAATAGTGACATAAATTGAAGGCATCCCTTATTAAAAATACAGATTTAGTCTACATCAACATTTACTGACCACCATTTTGTTTCAAAACTGCACATTACTGAAGGAAAAGAACGGAATGTATGTGTGAAAACTTCTGAAAGCATTGCAAAGAAGGCCAGAATCAGGTAATTTCATTTGACATACAGAAGAAGGCAGGCACAGAGAATCATCAGATGGTCAGGTTTTAAGACATTCTAATTTGGATTGCTCAAAAACGAGAAATGCAGTTGAAACCCGGCACTGCGTAAGGCGTGAAAACAGTATGAAATTAGACATGGGTGGTATCAATATGAAGGAACCATACAAATTAGAATTCCACTTACTCTTTCATTTTTAATACGGAATTGCACAAGGAAATGTCTAGTTCTTGTCAGAGCACACACCTTAGTACATGACATCAAATACTGAACTGATTAAGTGCCAGTAAACAAAGAGTTAAAGATCAAGGAGAAGAATCACCATCATCTTTTACCGGTCTCCTTGCTTCCAATCTTAGCTCCCAGCAGTTAACTGGTGCACAGTAGCCAGCTGGCTCATTTTAACACATTACGTCACCCTTTGCTCAGAACGCACATCATTCAGGTCTACACCATGGACCACACCATCCTTATCTCCTACTCTCACCCTCTGCTTCACTGCATTCCGGCCACACAGGCCTCCTTGCTTGCCTCTTGAATTTGACAGGCATGCCCTCACCTCCAAATATTTGGACTTGCTGTTCCCTCTGACATCAGAGTTGTGCCTCCAGATATTTGCACAGCAAAACCCTTTTAAAGTACTCAAGTTTCTGGTCAAACGTCATGTAGTTATAGAGGCTTTTCCTGACATCCTTATCTAAAACAGCCTGTCTTCCCATATCTACCAATACTATCACTTTTTATATTTTTGTCCATCGTACTTAACTGTATGTTAATTAATTTATTATTTGTCTTTCTCTACTGCAAAGATGAAGTTCTTCAACTATTCTGCTTACTGCTAAAACACCAGGCTAGAATAGTCCCCAGAAGAGCATAGATGCTCAATAAATTTTGCTAAATAAATGAAATAAAAGACTGATTCTTCAAAGTATTGAAAAACTCTTCTCCAAATTAAAACAAAGGTAGAAATCAAAATAGCAGCGTTAAGAAAGGTATAGAAGGGGACGCGGAGGTGGCAAATTTGGAGATTGCTCTGGTTATGGAGGAGGAAGCGCAGGAGGTGGTGGAGGGCCTGGATGCGGCAGCCTGGCGGTGGAGGGTGACTATGGAGGTGGTTATGACAAGCATGGAGGCGGAAATTACACACACGGAAATTACAATGATTTTGGAAATTATAACCGGCACCCTTCTAACTATGGTCCCATGAAAAGTGGAAACTTGGGTGGTGGCAGGAACATAAAGGGACCATCTTGTAGAGGAAACTGGTCCTGGAGGCAGTGGAAGAAGTGGAGGTGATGGAGGGAGAAGCCGATATTGGGCTTCATGGTGTAAATAGGAGAGGATGAGAGCCCAGAGGTAACAGAACAGCTTCAGGTTATCAAAATACTAATGTTAAGAAACTCTTACCTAAGTCATGCATAAATATGCAGTGATATGGCAGAAGATACCAGAGCAGGTGCAGAGGGCCATTTTGTGAATGGACTGGATAATTTAACAACATTATCGTACAATGGAGGAAGGATTGGGGGAAAAATGCCTTTAGGACAGTTTCTTAGCTTTTTAATTTTTATGTCTTTCTAGTGGTTAAGTGCAGAAGAGGTCCTTCTTTGATAATGTTAAATTTGTAAGTTTCAGGTAAAGTGTGAAACCTTAAAGATTTTTCTCAAAGTTTTGAAAAGCTATTAGACAGGATCATGGTGTAATAAGACATAGTGCTTTTCTTTTTTTAAAAAAATTTTTTCTTGTTTATTTATTTTTGAGACAGAGAAAGACAGAGCATGAGCAGGGGAGGGGCAGAGAGAGAGGGAGACACAGACTCTGAAACAGGCTCCAGGCTCTGAGCTGTCAGTACAGAGCCCAACGCAGGGCTCGAACCCATGAACTGTGAGATCATGACCTGAGCCAAAGTCGAATGCCTAACTGACTGAGCCACCCAGGTACCCGAATAGTGTTTTTCTTTTAAAAATATTTAAGTGCATGTGTAGAGTTAAGAAGCTGTTGCACATTTATGATTTAATAAAATAATTCTAAAGTAAAACAAATAAACAGCATTATCTTTTGAGGAAGTAGACAAACTGATTCTACAATTAATAAGTAAATATAACAGATCTAGAATGGCCAGATCAAATTTGACAAAGAAGAACTAAACTGGAGCATTCATACAACCTACTTTCAAAGTTTCTTAAAAAGCTACAATAATCACAACTGCGTGGTGTTAGCTGAAGAATAGATACACAGATCAATGCGACAGAATAGAGTTCAGAAATAAACTCACATATATAGGGTCAAATAATTTTCAACAATGATGTATAGTAAACTCAGTGAGGAAATATTAGGTTTTGTAAGAAATGATGCGGGAAAACTGGGTGCCCATATGGAAAAAAAATAAATTTCAATCTTCATTAAGTCAATATGGATCATGGATCTAAACATAAAATCTATAACCAGAAGTTAAATCAAAATGGATCATGAATCGAAACATAAAATCTATAACCAGAAAGAATTTACAAAACAAAAGAGCCTATTTTTGTAATCTCGGTAGAGGCCACAATTTCTTTAACAGGATGCAAAAGGCACTAACAACAATGAAAAAATAAATAAGTAAATTGGACTTCAACAAAATTTCTGCTCATCAAAAAATATCATTAAAAATAGTCAAGTCATAAGGCGCCTGGGTGGCTCAGTTGGGTAAGCCTCTGACTTTGGCTCAGGTCATGATCTCACGTTCGTGGGTTCGAGCCCTGCGTCAGGCTCTGTGCTGACAGCTAGCTCAGAGTCCGGAGCCTGCTTCCGGTTCTGTGTCTCCCTCTCTCTCTGCCCCTCCCCCTCTCGTGCTCTGTCTCTCTGTATCAAAAATTAATAAAAACATTAAAAAATAAATAAATAAAATTCTCTAAAAATTTTCTTTAAAAATAGTCAAGTCATAGACTAGGAAAAACATTTGTAATACATAAACCTGACAACAGAGTCATAGATGGACTAAAGAACTCCTAAAATCAACAAAACAGACCTTCAATAAAATAATGGCCAAAGATCTGAACAGATACTTCACACACACACACACACACACACACACACACGCAAAGAGAGATATGATTGATCAATAAGGACATGAAAAAGTGTTCAACAGCCTTGGTTATCAGGAAAATGCAAACTAAAATCCCAGAGAGGTACTCTTTTATGCCCAATACAATAGCTAACATCTAAAAGACTGACAATACCAAATGTTTACAAGACTGTGGAACAAGTGAGTAAGTCTCATATACTGCTTCTAAAAGTGCTAACCAGTACAATTTTGGAAAACTGCTTGGTAGTTTCTTATAAAGTTAAACCTACAATTACCTTATGACCCTGAAATTCTACTCCTATGTATTTGTCTAAAAGAAACGCAAGTATCTGCACAAGAAGACTTACATATGAAAATTCATAGCAGCTTATATAAAACCCCCAAACTGGAAACAACATGGTGTGTATCAACAGGAGAATAAATTATGATATATTCATACAACATAATACTATCCAGCAACATAAATAACTGCCAGACAGGACATCATGGATGAATCTCAGAGACATTAGGTCATGTGAAAGAAACCAGATGCTAAAGAGTTCATAGTCTGGGATTTATATGGAGTCAAACCATAGGCAAAAGTAATCCAAAGTGTCAGAAATCACAGCAGTCTGTCCGTGGGCAGGGAACTGTAGGGGAAGGGGCATGAGGGAAATTTCTGAAGGGCTGTAATTGTTTCAAGTCTGGTTTGGGTGCAAGTTGACCTTGTGTCAAAAGTCATTAAACTAAGTGTAAATCATACTATACACAAATTATATCTCAATAAACGGGGGGGGGATTATGGTGTGGATGTAGGAATTATGTATATGTTTATGTGGGAGCCTAAAAGACATTGCTTTATTTTCTTAAACCATAACAAGTATAGAACATTTCCAAAACAAGTCATGATTTTTCCTGATACTTCTTTCACTGCATCATTATTTGTTGCATTTTCACAGCCTTGGGGGAAATTCAGTCAACAATTAACCAGACAATAAAAGCAAAGATGTTCACAAAAATATTGTCCTTTTAAAATACATCATTTTCTACATGGCTTACTTTAATCTCTTAGCAGAGGATTGCAAACACACGCCTTTAGTGGCGTGCTCAGCAATTGTAAATGACATATGGTATAATAAAAATAAAACAACTCAGATAAATAAATAGCACAACAGTTTTTTAAATGTGCACTATGAAAATGAGAATCGGGTGCTTGCATATCTGCTCAGTCCTTAAGTGGTCAACCTTAAAGATATTTGAGAATTTAAGATAACTATCAAATGCCTGTTGCTAAGAACATATATATATATTGTATTAGAAAACTACAATAAGAATTCCATAATAAAGAAGTGAAATTGTGAAGGGATTGTGGATTTAGAAAATAATCTATACTGACAAGCACTCTACTAGCTGCTTCATCCAAGATAAATAGAATTTAGGACAAAAATTTTGTGTGCCTTATCTCAGTAGTCTGACAATACGAGACTATCACAGAAATCTCCTTTTGTAATTCACCAAAAGTTTAGAGTAAATTTCTAGGATTCACTGCAGGAACATTTATTCACCTTAAAAAAATTTTTTTTTAATGTTTATTCATTTTTTAGAGGGGGTCAGAGTGTGAGCAGGGGAGGAGGGGCAGAGAGAGAGGGAGACACAGAATCTGAAGCAGGCTCCAGGCTCTGAGCTGTCAGCACAGAGCTTAATGAGGGACTCAAACTCACGAACTGTTAGATCACGATCTGAGCCGAAGTAGGATGCTTAACTGATTGAGGCACCCAGGTGCTCCGGGAACATTGACTCATCTTAAGCATGAGATAATTTATCAAGACCAAATGTGATTTTTGAAAGATCGTCTTGGTAGATACATAGAGGATGGTTGAGGGAGGGGGGATAATTTGAGTAGAATGGATTCAATCATTTGGAAGGTCTTCAAAGCTGAGGCTTCTTTGAGATGAAAAAGAAATTCTATCTGTAGACAGCAGTTTCAGCCCATGCCCAAGAGTTTCAACTTGCCCTTCCTGCCCCTATGGATTATGGACTTACCTAGTCAGGGCCCACAATTGTATAAGATAATTCCTTACCATAAATCTCTTCGTATGTATCTCCTACTCATTCTGCTTTATACACTGTGTGTAGGACTGTACTGTACATGACTTAATATTAGCATCCCTGGCTGCTTCCCCTTAATACCAGTGGCGGTCAACATCATTGTGATAAACAAAATGGCTCTCCTGATGACGTCCTGTAGACAGTGCAGAGGTGGTACACTGAACCAGTGCTAGGGTTGAGGACGAGACGAGAGGCAAGTAAGTTGTCAGACATTTCAAAAGTAGATTTGGTAAAAAGATTGCTAATAAAATGGATGTAGGACTCAAGGGAGAGTGAGTTGAAGATGTCCAGGTTTCAGTTAAGGTGATGAGGTGGAGGACATAACTGGGTTAAAGAAAGAGACTCCATTCACTGAGACTTGCTCAGCATAAGGTACCTATTAGACATAAGGGTAAATGTCCGACCCCAAATCTAGGTCTGTCATGCAGGAAAGGCTGCGATCAGACACACAGTTTTGGAGATCTTCAGAAAACGGATGTGGAAGGTATGCTGTAAAACACATCCCAATGTATTTTGCCTTCTTAGAAAATATTGTGTACTTTTTCTCCCAGAGCCCTCATACTATTGAGACCAGACCATGGAGGCTATGGCTTATAAACCCAAAGAAAGACCTAAATGAAGAACGCGTGGGGAAGGAGAAGGACATGGGGGGTAGTTCCTGGCAGTGTGGACGGGGAACTGGGTAGTCCTTCTGAAGCTCAACGAAGAGGCCAGATGAAAGGACAGAAGACGAGAAGGCAGGTTGAAGAACCCTTGTTTTTCTTTCTCATACCCTTTCTAGAAGGAGTGAGCATTGGGAGTAGAGCAGAGAGTTTGAGGGGGCAATTCAGGTGCAGCCAGAAAAGACTGGAAGCTTCAGAGAAGCTTCATGATCACCATGACACTATATACTATGTAGTTGATAAGGGCATTTAGTATAAGGCCCATGAGGGTAGACCCTCTGTGTTCACTGTGGTATCCCCCACCCTAGAATAGTCCCTGACACCTAATAGGCACTCAATAAATATTTGTTGAATGAATAATGGAATGACTGGCACCTGGGATGAAGGAGTAGGTAAGAAAAAAAGGCGATGGGACTGATTTTATGCCCCTTCACTCCCAGGTAGCTCCCTGTGGACTCTGTTTGGCATAGGTGCGAATCCAAAGTTCCCATGTTCCACAGTGAGAATGTAGAAAATGGATGTGGTGTTTGCTGGTGAGTCCACCAGGTTATCATTGCATGCAGAAAAGCACGGAGAAAACAGCTCAATCCGGGATGTCATGGTAGGTTCACCTCATCTAAAGTCAACAGAGGCTGGCAGAAGAAGGCAACATGAAGAGCCCCTTCCCATCGGTGTGAGGATGCCTAAGTGTCCTCCTGTACCCAGCTGCCATCTTGGGAGGAGGACGTGGTGAGGAGAACCCTTGAGATGGGAGAGAAACTTTTAGACAAAAACAGCTGATTCAAGTGATAATGGTGCTATCCACCATTTTCTGCCATCAGCAAGAACAGAGATTCAAAACAAAATAATATATGATATAGAAAATAAAGTTCCCATTTTGTATAATTTTTATCCAAATTCATATGAAATGCAAAACCATGGAATTGGATAAAACTCACTCAAAGGGAAGAGCAAGATGAGAAGTAGAACCTCAAAATTTAAGAGTCCAGGGAGAGGTAATAAGAAAGAGTATTCAGAGATGTAGATGGAAGGAAACCAGGAGATAGGAGTGTGGTTGAGACAACAGGAAAAAAAAGTTCAAGAAGGAGTTACGCACAATAAGGAGGAATTAGCCTTCAGTTGGATAATTTGGTTGTTAATTACTCTGGATAAATTCAAACGCCATGACTAGGTTTTCACAGACTTCTGCCACCTTCCACAGCTTGCTCTCCCAGACTTTGCAAAGTATACAAACCAAAACGTGCACTATGAATCAGGAGATTCACCTTTCAGTGCCAGGTCTGAAACCAGCACACGAGCTTGGTGACCTTGGACGAGTCTCTTCTCTTGGTTTCCCTCTTCTGTATAAAACAATTCCATTTCTGGGGCACCCGAGTGGCTCAGTCAGTTAAGTATCAGACTTCAACTCAGGTCATATCTTGCGGTTTGTGACTTTGAGCCCCACACCAGGCTCTGTGCTGACAGCTCGGAGCCTGGAGCCTGCTTCAGATTCTGTGTGGCTCTCTCTGTCCCTCGCCTGCTGACGCTCTTTCTCTCTCTCAAAAAAAAAAAAAAATTCTAAAATGTGACTAGTAAGCTAAGCTGGTATACCTGGAGTCCATGTACTTTTGCTATTCTTTTCCATCCAGGAGTGACTCCTTACCTACTTTTCAAGGCCCAAACTTACCCTGCTTGCTTTGGGGCCTCCCTGAACTATATCAGCCATAGATCTCATTTGATATTTACCCAGATTTCCTCCTGCATATGTGTCTTGGCTTCTTAGGTAGACTGTATGAGTCAGTTCACAACTGAGACCACTCCTTATACTTTTTTATAAGCTTTGCAATACCAAGCACAATGTCTTACATTCAAAGGCATTCAACAAATCTTTGTTCTTCTATTATTTTTTTAAAAAATTTTTAAAGTTTATTTATTTATTTAAGAGAAAGAGAAAGAGAAAGAGAGAAAGCCCAAGCAGGGGAGGGGCAGAGAGGGAGAGGGAGACACAGAATCTGAAGCAGGCTCCAGGCTCTGAGCTGTCAGCACAGAGCCCAATGCGGGGCTCAAACCCATGAACCATGAGGTCATGACCTGAGCTGAAGTCAGACGCTTAACCGACTGAGCCACCCGGGTGCCCCATGTTCCTCTACTATTAATTATAAACTGCATTTGCAATCTCTCTTTTTGTATTGTTCTCTATTAGGCTTATGGATACCAAAATAATTACCCAGACTGAATGGACTTTCTATACTAGTAAAAAAATCATTTAGCTTTAAAACAGAGATGGTGAAGATCAAAGTACCTGACAAGTGTCACTGGAAGAGGAGCGGTAAATCCCTGCAAAACTTACCCTTCAAGAACATGCTTCTTTCATGATCGCCCTTCAGTCTCCCTGGTACATTCCGCTCTGCCCCATTTGTACACATAGAAATACGCTATATTTAACAATGTTTTCTATTGATTACCCAGGTTATTCCAGGCTGGGTTTTAACATTCATCCTTGCATTTGCTGGTGAAGACCTAAGCAGCGTGCTGCTGGGAAATGTCAGCCAATTTTTCTGTCTGGGATCTAAGATAACACCCGAAGGGCAGCTATGCTGTGTGTTAACCCATTGTGCACAATGCCAAAACGCCAATTGTGATTTTGACGATGACAACGCCACCTGTAGCGTGACAGGTTTTATTATTATATATTTAAGTAAAAGGCACACCTCATTTTTCTCTGCCTGATTCTTATTGTTCTTGACTCTGTGCTCTCCTCATGACCTGTTATTTTGAATTATAAGAATTAGAAAGCTTATCACTCAGAAAGAAAGCTTTGCTTCGCTTTCATAGGGTCTAAACCACAGGACACAGGGGTGAATTTTATTAGTGAAGACTTTTCTGTCCTTTTGAAACATATATTAATACTTGTCTTTACCAGGCTATGATGAAAATTGCCATAATTAAGAATGAGCTAATATGTGAAAAAGAAGTAGTGTGCACCCCATGACATAAGAACCCTTCATGTTTCTTACCAATTGTTTGCTTACCCACGAATTTGCAAAATCCAGCAATTCACAATGAGTCTCCTTATCAGGTCTGAGAACTCATAAAGTTCTACTACACCCACTAATTTCTCTTTCCTTTGACTATTGCTTATCACTGGATTGGGTAATTGTATTACTGATATTCACAGCTCTGGGAGACTCCACTGTATTTGAAGTGAAACAATCGTGATACAATAACAATACTTCAGGAAAAAAGAGATGTAAAATTTGATACCTATAATTTTCCTATCGGCAATGGTGTAGATGTACATTTTTAAAAAAATAATAATTGACACTTAGCACGGGTAATGCCAATTAGCTGCATGCTGTCTTTTGATGAAATTTAATCATATTTCCTTCTCAGCTCTTTAATAAGGCTGCATTTTTCCTTTTAGTCAACATTTGATTAATCCAGAAATGAAAACTTTTCAGTATACATAAAATAGTGCAAAGGGAGAAGATATTTTATGGTTTTTTTAAGACTACAAGTCTTTTGCCCACAAGTCAAGCATGAATCCATGGTCCCTATGAGGCTGGATGCCCCAGGAGGGCACTGAAGCTGGCTAGTAGCATGTGCTTAATCAATATGGGGTAACTGCATGAAAATGGACTTTGCACTAATGAACCAGTCAGCACTAAATAAGAAAGTTGCATTAAAAACTTTTTTTTTACATAATCACTGCGCATTGGTACCATCTTATAATTTTGTGCCACTTTTTAAAACACATTAACTTATTGAATCCTAGTGCCTTCTGCAATAGGTAATACTTTCCCCCTTCTTATGAATGAGTACGGAATGTCTAGAACCTCAAAACTCCCTCCGACTATAGATCTCTCCCTTTGTTTAACTGGGTTATGGCCTGAGAGCTAGATTTCTACAGTTAAAATGGCCTCCCAAACACATATTGAAATATTGATGGATGAGATGATATGATGTCTTGGGTTTGTTTCAAAATAACCTAGGGAGGGTAGGCAGTGGGCAGTGGGGGAGGGGTGCACAAAGACAACACGTGATTGGCTCAAAGCAAGCAAACTTTTGGAGCTGGAGGGCTGCTATACAAAGTGCTATCTTTACTTCTGTAAATGTATGAAATTTTCCACAGTAGGAGTTTAAAAAAAAAGCTGAGAAGTAAAAGTAAATAAATAAAACAGTCATTCTCAAGGTGTTTTGCTAAAGATAAGAGGATTTCTGCTGTTAGATTTTAAACTAACTCCACCAACCCCCACATCAGCTACACGAATCTAATATAAACTGACGCTTTTATGTCCAACTGGAAATTGGCTAAGTAGCTTTGCAGTGCAGAACTTAATAGAAGGCCTCAAATACCTAAGATATATAGAAATGGCCCAATCTCTTGCATTTTAGTTTACTGGGAACACTGTACTCTGAATGCAACGTGACATCCATAGAATGGTGTGTTTCTCATTGTTGCCTACTTTTTACGAAGTCAGGTAGTAAAATAACAAGAAAAGTGTGCTCTAATTCACTGTATGTAAGACTTCACTGTGTTAAGCCAGGGCTATAGCTCCAAGTTATATGCTCCTAAACATAAACCAAGGCCTGAGATAATCACCATGGGTTGTTCCGTGAACTTACAACTGGGCTCAGCAAGGCAATAAAAATGAGTTTTTCCCCCCAAAAGAAAACTATATTGAGCCTTCAGCTAATAGATTCCAAGTATGTCAAGACAAACACACTAAATAGTAGTGCTTTCTTTTAATAGAAAGTAGTTTGATGAAAACTCTATTATTCAGTAAATCAGAACAAGAAAAGAAAAGGAAAGGAAAGGAAAGAAATGAAAGAAAAAAAGAAATCCAGCTGTTTCTTCTCGAAATCAACTTTTTATATAATTTTCCTGGCTGAGGCAGAATGGGTCTTGAGGATCCTGGAAATGAATTTAGTGAAGAAGTACCCTGACCAAGGATGGGTGTTATGACCCTCTTTTCTTGGGCCCACATGCCCAAGAGGGAAGGAAAGAACATTTACCAAGTGGCAGGGTCCCTTACTGATCCCTGCTTGTGGGGAGCCCAGAGCACAAGCGTAGGACAGATCATGGGTCATGATCCAACACAAGCATAGGAGAAAGCAAGAGAGCAGCAAGACCATCCATCACTGGCACAGTCTCTTGCGCATGTGGACATCTGTGGCTTTTCTCTTCTTCAAGCTATGCTTCGAAATAAACTTAAGTATCAAAATAATTTAAGGGTTACTGGCAAGAAAGATAAAAGGATATATTCTGATTTGAAGCATGGCAACATTATTACCACCACAAACAGTAATGGAAGCAATTAGACTAATAAGGCGAAATTCTAAGGCAATTGTTATTTCCTTCTTTGAATTAACACAGAACATTTTCATCCATAGTCCCCAAATCAGGTTGCTAAAGAAATTAAATATGCACATTTGCTGCTATCTATACAAAGAGCATAATATAAACTTAAAGAATTGCTAAGAGATGCCTTTAATTAGGGGTATTTCCTTGGAAAATCAGTTATATTGACTTATTTTAATGGTAATATCTAAAAAGGATGCAAATATGTAACTACATAATAGTGAAACACCACGTGTAGCAATTAATATTTTCCTAACTGAAGGTCACCTTCCTTTAGACAAGCCTGAACAACTTCAGACATCCTTAGCAGAGCACCTCACAAAGAGACAGGAAGATCTGCACTTACATGAGATAACAGAGCCAGCTCGTGGTGACATGTGACGGCGTTCCGGTTGGCCTCCATGAAGTACCTCTGGGTGCGCTTCCGTTCCCGTTCCAGCTTCTTCTCCAAAGCCAGCTGGGACGTGGAGAGGCTGTCTAAATACTTCATCATGACATCTGATATCATCGCGCTGACTTCTACAATATCTGGGCGGGCTTCTGCATCTGGAGTGAGGCACCTAAGAGAACATAAACTAATTACAGCACTCTGGTCAATGTTGGGACCAAGGGCATGGGGGTGTGGAGGTCAAGGTTGAACCCCACCATGGTGTCTGCACCCAAAGGCATCTGGGATAAGATGGACATCGAGCAGAGTGTTGAATCCATGACTTCTCGAAAGGTATTTGGAAAGTTTGGGAAGCAGAGGGAGGCAGCACTGTTCTCTTTGCAGTTGGGCTGAAGACAAAGGCTTCAGGCTGAGCATGAATTGTTCCTCAGGTCTCAGGACAGGTGGATATGGTCACCTAGTCCCGTGTGAACTGGCTATTTTCTATAATCGCTGCCAAATCATCACTCAGTGAAACAAAGAGGGATCCCAAGAACGTAGGCCCTGATGATTACCCTGTAGCACCAAACGCAAGGAAGGTTTCTAGGGGGTCACAACATATTGGCATTTTCTATCTGTACAGCAGCAATGTCAACCCAACTTGATTAGTATGAGTCTTACAAAATATGAAGTCATAAAAATAAAATATAATCAGGTTACTCAGAGATTTAAGATGTTTATAATAATTTCTAAATAGCTAATATGACACATTGCATGCTAATATTTTCTGAGACTTGGAGGTGGGAAGTGGCAATCAGCTTATTAAAGAGAATATTATTTATGTCATAGCTAAACAGTAATTGAAGGCTATTCTAGACGCCATGGAATCTGTTATCATGACCATTGTTAGCGTGTTTAAATACTTCTGGTACTCATGACGATATTTTAATCCAAATTCTCTAACTTCACTGAAGTCCTGTTCTTCTTAATAAGCTTTAATTCATTTGGACTTTGAGAAAAAGATCTAATTTTCACATCTTGTATTTGATTTAGCAACCTATAGTTCATACAGCTTTCATCTATACTGCTGTCTCCAGGAAAGATTTGAGAACTATTTTAGTTTTATTACTATTATTCACAACACAAGTCCAAATAAGACTCTAAGTTGTTAATTTGCTAATTACTCTTTTTGACTTGATTATGAGTACAATATACATTTTTAACTAGATTTTAAGACATTATCATCTCATGCTTAATCTTTATGTTATTTCTCGCTAAGGCAGTGGTCTTGCCCTATGGTTATGGCAGGCACTTACACATCTGCTGGATTCATATTTAACAAAGTTCAGTCTTTGCATTTATAACAAAGAGAGGCAAGAGATGGTAGAGACAAGCTACATAATTTTTGGGGTGCTTGGTGGAAAATGAAAGTGTGGGGCCCCAGCAGGGAGTGAGGAACTCAATCTCCCTTCCCATAGTTCAATGTCCTAAATGATGGTAGACAGGAGGCCCTCAAGAGACTGTCACCTCCATGCCCACATGATGTCCTTGTTACCTGGATTGGAGGTGGGCAAGAGGCCCCCACTGAGTCACCCACTGAGTGCACCATGATGCTACCAGCCTGGTTAGGGATGGCATCCTTTTTGCCTCACCCCACAATGCCCGCAAGGCACATGCTACACCCTGGTCCTCTCCTTATCTGCATCCACAAACCAGGTGGGGGTAGAGGGAGGCAAAAGATAGCACACAGGCTGCTGACACACCCAATCACCACACCAGGTAGAGAACAGTAGCAATGATGGGACAGGGACAGGAAGGTGGAGCCGGAGGTCAGGCAGTGGCCAGAGGGCCAGGAGCAGATGGCTGAGAATCTATGTCAGAGAAGTAAAATGATGGAGGGACCTACATATGAACTGAGGCTCCCCAGCTCCAAATATATATGCTCCTTGGCTCATCAGGCTTCACTTCCAAAATATAAATTTAAAGATAAAATGATTAAGAATCCCATGACTTTGAATGTAGAGCCTTAAATACTAAGCACAGGACAGTTTTGAGTATGGGGGCCCTGAGCATTGGTCATAGGCAGGTGACACTGAACTTCTGTGTCAGTGACACATTTGTACTCAAATTTCTTACTTATGTTCATAATCATAAAAGAAGCTAAAATGTTAAATTTTATCTTCTAATTAAATCAGTGTCTTCATCTACTCTCACTTAATTAGCAAAAGGAATTAAAGCTGATGAAAATGCTTGGTTGACCTTGCATTGGATACGGCTGCCAGGTGAGCAAAAGAACCCCAACATCTAAGAGTTTTATTAGTGCATTAGACTAAAGTCTTCATCTGCATATATTTAAACAGATTCAAGATAATTTAGCAGTTGAATTATCAGCTGAGCTTTTGTTTCTAATCAAAAACAGCACCTAAATGACACTCATCTCTCGTCTAACCCTGACCATACTGTAAACTGCTACAAAAATATTATTTAATGTTCCTAAATCTGACTATATGATATCTCTGCTCAGAATTCCTCAAAAGCCCCTCCTGGTCCAATAGAACAAAACTAAACATTTCCAGCATTCCATACAAGTCCCCACTGGAACCTGCCTTCCTCTCCACCAGCTACACACCAAATACTCTTATCTGTCCTTTCCCACATAACCCATGATTCTCTTAGACACCCATTTCTTTGCTCATTTTATTCCCTCTGCTTGATTTTTTTTTTTTTTTTTTGCTAATGGTGTCTGCCCTTTCCCAGATCTCATTCATATCTGCTTGCTGAAAACCCCCACTCTTCTCCAATTCTTCCTTAGGAAGACTTCTTGGACCACCCTCAAGTGACTTAATCATCCCCTTTTTGTATTTTCTCATTATACTGTCTATATTTAAGTACTTAAACTACTATAATTACTATATTGCAATGATACATTCACCAGGAGAAACTGGAAACTTCTTGAGAGTACAGACAGGTGTCACCTTCACCATGATCTCCCCAGCATGTAAAATGGAATCTGGGTCCTGGTATGCACTCAGCAAATGAATGAATGAATGAATGAATGAACAAACTTAGGCTAACATCTAAGAATTTACCTGTCCCAAAATATATGCCTCAAATATTTGGTCACAAATTTTAAGACTTCCAGAAAATCTCTTACTAGAAGTTCTCATTTAGCCTCAGTTCTCTAAACGACATCCCCTGTTTAGAAATTTCAGAGGATTCTCAAAAGTGAACGATGCTAGGGCACCTGGGTAGCTCAGTTGGTTGAGCGTCTAATGATTTCAGCTCAGGTCACAATCTCATGGTTCAAGGGATCGAGCCCCACATCAGGCTCTGCACTGATAGCATGGAGACTGCTTGGGATTCTCTCTCTCCCTCTCTTTGTCCCTTTCCTGCTTTCTCTCTCTCTCTCAAAAAAATAAACATGAAAAACCAATTTTAAAAAAGAGTGAACAAATGCTTCAGTGATTCTCCAATAAAATAAACATAAAATCGTGTTCTAGAAAAAACCTAGGTTGTTCTACTCACCCCACCCAGTTTGTCCCCAACTCTGCTCTGAGAGACCAGACGGAAAGAATTGGAAAGATCTGACGTTCAGTTGGATTCATTTTGCATTTCAAGAAACAAAGCGTTGAGGATTATGGTGGCATGAGTTGCTCCCTTTGTTTCTTTCTCCTTCAATTTATAACCAGCAGGATGTCCATAACCCAACAAGGTTTCCTCTGCATAGTACACCAAGATTGTGGAGCGATTCACACATCTCTATAACTGAGGAGGAGTAGATCAGACTTCATGGAGGTGGTAGAAACAAGGGTAAAGCATCAGAATTGAGGGAGACTGAAATTCTAAGAAAGAACCAAACAAACATTCTAAGGGTGAAAAACCCAATAAATAGGATGAACAATGCATTACAAAGCACTGGAAATACAACAGACCAAATGGGAGAGAGAATACATGATCTGGAAGATAGGAATCTGGAAGTGATTCACATGGAGGAGAAGAGAACTTCTACATTTAAAATGGCTTTTAAAAAGTTAAGAAATCTTACAAGAGCAATCAGACTCCTTTAGATGAGCCAACAAGAATAATGAGTATACCACAAGAAGAGAAGAAGGGGGCAGAGAGGCAGTTAAAAAAATAATAGCTGAGAACTTCACAAGGCTGGACATGAAGCTAATTATTGTCTCAATGTAAAAAAACTTCAAGACCCATTAAAGTGAAGTTGTCAAAAGTCAAGGATAGAGAAAGAATCCTATAGGCAGCTAGGGAAAAAAGAGACTGATCTACAAAGTAGCTTCCATTAGACTATGAGCAAATTTCTCAGCAGAAAATCTACAGGCCAGAAGAGAGTGGAATGATTATTCAAAATATTGAAATATAAAAACTGTAGGCAAGAAAACTGTTTAGCAATGTTATCCTTTAGCCATGAAGGAGAAATCACAGTTTTTCCAAACAGAAGCTGAATGAATTCATCACCACTAGCCCCGCCTTACAGGACATGTTGAAAGGGGCTCTTCTACCTTAAACAAAAAGATAAAAGTACACAAAATTTTGAGTAAAGTGACAAATTGAATCACAAAATTGTAACTCTATTTCAGAATAGGGTGTTAAACTATAACATAAAGGTTAAAAGAGAAAATCATTTAAAAAAAACAGTACATACTATAATCTAGTAATAAACACATAGCAAAAAAAAGGGATAACTTGTGACAACAAAAATATAAAAAGGGGAGAAGTAAAATACAGAACCTGTATAGACAAATGAAGATTCATTGTTACCAGCATAAAATGGACTATTTTATCTGAGACATTTTGCATGAACTTCATGGTAACCACAAAACAAAAATATAAAGCAAAGACACAAAACAGCAAAAAAGGGGAAACTGAGCAAATTGTCATAGAAAATCACCAACCTAAAAATGTAAATAGGAACACAAAGAAAAAAAAACAATAGAGATAAAAAAACAACCAGAAAATAAAAGACAAACTGGCAGTAGTAAGTCTTCACATTCCAGTAATCACTCTCAATGTAAACGGAAGAACTCACTAATCAAAAGGCACTGAATGTCTAGATAGATTAAAAAACAAGATCCAACCAAATGCTGCCTTCAGGAGACTCATCTCAGCTCCAAAGACAAACATAGATGCAAAGCGAAGGCATAGAAATTGATACTCCAAGCAAATGGTAACTAAAGGAAAACAGCTATAACCGTACTTAAATCAGACATAGTAGATAAACCAAAAATGTAACAAGAGACAAAGAAGGTCAGTAATAAGGATAAAGGGGTCAATACACCAATAAGATATAACAGTAATAAATATATATTCTTCCAACATCTTGGCATCGAAATATATTAAGCAAATACTATCAGATCGTAAAGGAGAAACAGACAATGCAATAATAGTAGACCCCCACTATTAGCAATGGATAGATCATCCAGACAGAAAATCAGCAAGGAGACACTGGAATTAAACCATACTTTAAAACAAATGAACCGGGACCTATATAGAACATTCTACCCAATAGCAGCAGAACACACAATTTTTTCTCAAATGCACAGGGAATATTTGCCAGGACAGATCATACGAAAGGCCACAAAACTAATTTTAATAAATTTAAGAAGATTGACATCATACCCACTATCTTCTCTACTACAATGACACAAAATTAGAAATCAACAAGAGGAAAGTGGGTAGATTTAAAATATGTGGAAATACAACACACTATTGTCAAAGAAGAAATCAATGAGAAATAAAAAATTATCTTGGGGCACCTGGGTGGCTCAGTCGGTTAAGTCTCTGACTTCGGCTCAGGTCATGATCTCACGTTTGTGGTTTCGAGCCCCGCGTCAGGCTCTGTGCTGACAGCTCAGAGCCTGGAGCCTGCTTCTGATTCTGTGTCTCCCTCCCTCTCTGCCCCTCCCCACTCATGCTCTGTCTCTCTCTGTCTCAAAAATAAATAAAACACTAAAAACAAATTTAAAAAAAATTACCTTGAAACAAATAGAAATTGAAAAGCAACAAAGTTTGTGGGACGTAGCAAAAGCACTTCTGAGAGCAAAGTCTACAGCAATAAAAATGTATATTAAGAAATTAGAAAGATCTGGGGTGCCTGGGTGGCTTAGTCAGTTGAACCTGCAACTTTGGCCCAGATCATGATCTCAGGGTTCATGGGTTTGAGTCCCACATTGGGCTCTGTGCCAACAGTTTAGAGCCTGGAGCCTGCTTTGGATTCCATGTCTCCTTCTTTCTCTGCCCATCCCCCATTCGCACTCTGTCTCTCTCTGTCTTTCAAAAATAAATAAATTGTTAAAAAAAATTAAAAAAGAGAAATTAGAAAGATCTAAGATAAACAACCTAACTTCATACCTCAAAGAACTAGAAAGAGAACACCAAATTAAACACAAAATTAGCACAAAGAAGGAAATAATAATCAGGGTGCAAATAAATTAATTAGAGTCCAGAAAAACAATAGAAAAAAAATCAACAAAACTAAAAGTTGGTCCTTTGAAAAAAATAAACAAAATGGACATACCTTTAGTTAGGCTAAGAAAAAAAGAGAGATGACTCAAATAAATTTAGAAATGAAAAAGAGACATCACAGCTGATACTGCAGAGATACAGACAAGAAATGGATACATTTCTAGAAACACACAACCTACCAAGACTGAATCAGGAAAAACGGAAAAATCTGAACATACCAATAATGACTCAGGAGACAGCTTCACTGGTGAATTCTACCAAACATCTAAGCAAGAATTAACACCCATCCTCTTCAGACTGTTCCAAAATACCGAGGAGAAGGGAACACTTCCAAACTTATTTATAGAACCAGTGTTACCTTGATACCAAACCAGATAAAGACACAAGAAGAGAAAACTATGGGAAAATATCCCTGATGAATATAGATGCAAAAAATTCTCAACAAAATATTAGCAAACAAAATTCAAGAATACATTAAAAGGATTAAACACCGTGACCAAGTGGGATTTATCCCTGGGATCCAAGGAAAGTTCAACACATACAAATCAAAAAATGTAATTCGTCACATCAGTAAAATGAAAGATAAAAACTACGTGATTATCTCAATACATGCAGAAAAGGCATTTGTCAAAATATAACATCTTTTTATGATAAAAACCCTCAGTAGATTGGGTATAGAAGGAATACATCTCAGCATTAGAAAAAGTCCATATACGACAAACCCACAGATAACATTACACTTAATGGAGAAAACTTGTAAGCGTTTCCTCTCGGATCATGAGCAAGGCAAGGTTGCCCACTCTCATTCCTGTTCAGTATAATATTGGAAAAATCCTGGCTAGATCAAATAGGCAAGACAGAAACAAACGGCACCCTAATCAGGAAGAAAGCAGTAAAATTTTCTCTATTTGTAAATGATATAATCTCATATATAGAAAATCCCAAAAGTCATTTAAAAAAAAACCTGTTGAAATTAATCAATGATTTCAGAAAAGTGACAGGTTACAAAATCAACTTACAGAAACCACTGACATTCTTTTATACTAATGATGAAGCATTAGGAAAAGAAATAAAGAAAACTACCCAAATCACAATAGCATCAAAAGTAATAAAATACTTTGGAATAAAGTTAACCATGGAAATGAAGGTGATGGAGGAGGGCACTTATGGGGAAGAGCACTGGGTGTTGTATGTAAACCAATTTGACAATAAACTATTTTTTAAAAAAACCATGGAAATGAAAGACTTATACAACAAAATTACAAGACTTTGCTGAAAGATATTGAAGAAGACACAAACAAATGGAAAGACATTTTGTGTTCATGTATCAAAAGAGTAAATATTGTTAAAATGGCCATACTACCCAAAGCCATCTACAGATTCAGTACAATTCCCATACAAATACCGAAGGCATTCTTCACAGAAATAGAAGAAACAATCCTAAAATTTGTGTGGAACCACAAAAGGTCCTGAGTAGCCAAAGCAATCCTGAGAAAAAAAGAACAAAGCCGGATGCAGGAAATAGTCTCCTAGACCTGAATCGCAGCAATCTCTTCCTCGACACATCCCCAGAGGCAAGGGAATCAAGAACAAAAATGAACTACTGGGACCTCATCAAGATAAAAAGCTTCTGCAAGGCAAAGGAAACAATCAAAAAAACTAACAGGCAACCGACAGAATGGGAAAAGATAGTGGCAAATGGCATATCAGATAAAGGGCTAGTATCCAAAATATACAAGGAGCTCACTAAACTCCATACACAAAAAATGAAAGATCCAGTGAAGAAATGGGCAGAAGACCTGAATAGACACTTCTCCAAAGAAGACATCCAGATGGCCAACAGGCGCATGAAACGATGCTCAGTGTCACTCATCATCAGGGAAATTCAAATCAAAACCACACTGAGATACCACCTCACACCGGTCAGAGTGGCTAAAATGAACAAATCAAGAGACTATAGATGCTGGTGAGGGTGTGGAGAGACGGGCACCCTCCTACACTGTTGGTGGCAATGTAAACTGGTGCAGCCACTCTGGAAAAAAGTGTGGAGGCTCCTCAAAAAACTATTGATAGAACTCCCCAATGACTCAGCAATAGCACTGCTAGGGATTTACCCAAGGGATAAAGAAGTGCTGAGGCATAGGAGCACATGTACCCCAATGTTCATAGCAGCACTTTTTACAATAGCCAAATCATGGAAAGAGCCTAAATGTCCATCAACTGATGAATGGATCAAGAAGATGTGGTATATATATACAATGGAGTACTATATGGCAATGAGGAGGATGAAACCTGGCCATTTGTAGCAAAGTGGATGGACCTTGAGGGTGTCATGCTAAGCGAAATAAGTCAGGCAGAGAAGGACAGATACCATATGTTTGCATTCATAGATCTAACAGGAGAGACCTGGCGGGGGACCATGGGGAGAGGAAGGGGGAAAGAGAGTGGGGGAGAGTGAGGGACACAGATCAAGGGAGTCTACTGAATACTGAAAACGAACTATGGACTGAAGGGGGAGGGGGAGGGGTTGATGGTC